>JAODAL010017409.1:0-77837 GCA_025379985.1 Phyllomedusa bahiana
TACCTTGACTGAGAACATTTTGATGTCACATTTTTTACCTTGATGAGAACACTTGTGATGCACTAAATACCTTGCTGAAGGAAATTTGATGTCACAGTAATTCCTTGCTGGAAAAAATTGTGATGTTTAAGTTAAAAAACCTTGATGAGAACATGTGATGTTTACAGTATATTTAACCCTTGATGTAGCATTGGTGTCACAGTAATTTTCCTTGATGAGAAAACTTTGATGTCCAGTAAATACCTTTTCTGAAAAAAACTTGTGGGTGTCCAAATATATTACCCTTTACTGGAAATTTTGATGAATAATTACCTTGATGAGAACTTTTTTGTGTCAAGAATTACCCCGATGAGAACATTGGATGTCACAGTTAAATTTTACTGTAAAAATTGTGTGTCACATAATACTTGAATGAGAAAATTTTGAGTCACAGTATATTTCCTTTAGACTGAAGAACACTTGTGATGTCACAGTATATACCTTGACTGAGGAACACTTGTGATGTCACAGTACATTACCTTGACTGTTTAACACTTTTGATGTCACAGTATATTACCTCCTTGAACTGTAGAACACTTGTGATGTCACAGTAAATACCTTGACTGTAGAACACATGTATGTCACAGTATATTTACCTTGACTGTAGAACACGTTGTATTATGTCACAGTATATTACCTACTGTAGAAACACTTGTGATGTCATAGTACAAACTTTACCTCCTTCACTTCTGACCTTATCTGTCGCAGTCACACTCTAACACTTCGTGATTCACAGTAATTACCTTGCCTGATGAACACTTGTTGGATATCACAGTACATTACCTGACTGTTTTAAAACTTGTGATTGTCACAGTATATTCCCTTGCCTTTAGAACAACTTGTGATGTCACAGTATTATTACCATACCTGAAGAACACTGTGATGTCACAGGTATCCTTACTTGAACTGTAAGAACACTTGCAATGAGATGTGGCAGGTTCACAGTAGATGACCTTGGCTGAAGAAATGTTGTGATGTCACAGTATATTACCTTGACTGAAGAACACTTGTGATGTCATAGTATATTACCCTGACTGAAGAACACTTGTGATGTCACAGTATATTACCTTGACTGTAGAACACTTGTGATGTCACAGTACATTACCTTGACTGAAGAACACTTGTGATGTCACAGTATATTACCTTGGCTGTAGAACACTTGTGATGTCACAGTATATTACCTTGACTGTAGAACACTTGTGATGTCACAGTATATTACCTTGACTGTAGAACTCTTGTGATGTCACAGTACATTACCTTGACTGAAGAACACTTGTGATGTCACAGTACATTACCTTGACTGAAGAACACTTGTGATGTCACAGTATATTAGCTGACTGTAGAACACTTGTGATGTCACAGTATATTACCTTGACTGTAGAACACTTGTGATGTCACAGTATATTACCTTGACTGTAGAACACTTGTGATGTCACAGTATATTACCTTGACTGTAGAAAACTTGTGATGTCACATTATAATACCTGACTGAAAGAACACTTGGTGATGCAGAGTATATTACTCTTGACTGCAGAACACTGTGATGCTCACATATATACCTTGTACTGTAGAACACTTGTGATGTCACAGTATATTACCTTGACTGAAGAACACTTGTGATGTCACAGTATAGTACCTTGACTGTAGAACACTTGTGATGTCACAGTATATTACCTTGACTGTAGAACACTTGTGATGTCACAGTATATTACATGACTGAAGAACACTTGTGATGTCACAGTATATTACCTTGACTGTAGAACACTTGTGATGTCACAGTATATTACCTTGACTGAAAACACTATGTGTATGTACAAAGTAAATTACCATTGACTAGCAGAACACTTGTGAGTCACAGTATATTACCTTGACTGTAGAACACACTTGATGTCACAGCATATTACATTGACTGTAGAACACTTGTGATGTCACGGTATATTACCTTGACTTATAAACTCTGTGAATGTCACAGAAATTACCTTGACTGAAGAACACTTGTGATGTCAGAGTATATTACCTTGACTGCAGAACACTTGTGATGTCACAGTATATACTTGACTGTAGAAACACTTGTTGATTCACAGTCCATTACCGTTGACGTTGAAAACACTTGAGAATGTCACAGTATATACCTGACTGAGGAACACTTGTGATGTCATAGTATATTACCTTGACTGAAGAACACTTGTGATGTCACAGTATATTACCTTGACTGTAGAACACTTGTGATGTCACAGTACCTTACTTTGAATGAAGAACACTTGTGATGTCACAGTATATTACCTTGACTGTAGAACACTTGTGATGTCACAGTATATTACTTTGAATGAAGAACACTTGTGATGTCACAGTATATTACCTTGACTGTAGAAAACACTTTTGGATGTCACAGTATATAAGCATTACTGTAGAACACTTGTGATGTCACAGTATATTACATTGACTGAAGAACACTTGTGAGTTCACAGTATATTACCATGACTGTAGAACACTTTGTGATGTCAACAGTATATTACCTTGACTGTAGAAACACTTGTGATGTCATAGATATTAGCCGCCCTTGACTGTAGAAACACTTTGTGATGTCAACAGTACATTACTTGACTGTAAGAACATTTTTGATGTCACAGTATATTACCTTGACTGTAGAACACTTGTGATGTCATAGTATATACCGCTGGACTGAAGAACACTTGGTGATATCATATTTTATTACCTTGACTGTAGAACACTTGTGATGTCACAGTATATTACCTTGACTGTAGAACACTTGTGATGTCACAGTACCTTACTTTGAATGAAGAACACTTGTGATGTCACAGTATATTACCTTGACTGAGGAACACTTGTGATGTCACAGTATATTAGATGACTGAAGAACACTTGTGATGTCACAGTATATTACCTTGACTGTAGAACACTTGTGATGTCACAGTATATTACCTTGACTGAAGAACACTTGTGATGTCATAGTATATTACCCTGACTGAAGTACACTTGTGATGTCATAGTATATTACCTTGACTGAAGAACACTTGTGATGTCACAGTATATTACCTTGACTGTAGAACACTTGTGATGTCACAGTATATTACCTTGATTGTAGAACACTTGTGATGTCACAGTACATTACCTTGACTGTAGAACACTTGTGATGTCACAGTATATTACCTTGACTGTAGAACACTTGTGATGTCAGAGTATATTACCTTGACTGTAGAACACTTGTGATGTCACAGTATATTACCTTGACTGTAGAACACTTGTGATGTCACAGTACATTACCTTGACTGAAGAACACTTGTGATGTCACAGTATATTACCTTGACTGAGGAACACTTGTGATGTCACAGTACAATACCTTGACTGTTTAACACTTGTGATGTCACAGTATATTACCTTGACTGTAGAACACTTGTGATGTCACAGTATATTACCTTGACTGTAGAACACTTGTGATGTCACAGTATATTACCTTGACTGTAGAACACTTGTGATGTCACAGTATATTACCTTGACTGTAGAACACTTGTGATGTCACAGTATATTACCTTGACTGAAGAACACTTGTGATGTCAGAGAATATTACCTTGACTGTAGAACACTTGTGATGTCACAGTATATTACCTTGACTGTAGAACACTTGTGATGTCACAGTACATTACCTTGACTGAAGAACACTTGTGATGTCACAGTATATTACCTTGACTGAAGAACACTTTTTGATGTCACAGTAAATATTACCTTTACTGTGAACACTTGTGATGTCACAGTACATTACTCTTTGACTGTTTAACACTTGGATGTCATCATTATATTACCTAACCTTACTGTAGAACACTTGTGATGTAACAGTATATTAACTTGACTGTAGACACTGTGATGTCCAGTATATTACCTTGACTGAGTTACACTTGTGATGTCACAGTATATAACCTTTACATAGAACACTTGTGATGTCACATTATATTACCTTGACTGAAGAACACTTGTGATGTCAGAGTATATTACCTTGACTGTAGAACACTTGTTATGTCAGAGTATATTACCTTGACTGTAGAACACTTGTGATGTCACAGTACAATACCTTGACTGTTTAACACTTGTGATGTCACAGTATATTACCTTGACTGTAGAACACTTGTGATGTCACAGTATATTACCTTGACTGAGGAACACTTGTGATGTCACAGTACATTACCTTGACTGTTTAACACTTGTGATGTCACAGTATATTACCTTGACTGTAGAACACTTGTGATGTCACAGTATATTACCTTGACTGTAGAAAAGTTGTGATGTCACAGTATATTACCTTGACTGTAGAACACTTGTGATGTCACAGTACATTACCTTGACTGTAGAACATTTGTGATGTCACAGTACATTACCTTGACTGAAGAACACTTGTGATGTCACAGTATATTACCTTGACTGTAGAACACTTGTGATGTCATAGTATATTACCCTGACTGAAGAACACTTGTGATATCATAGTGTATTACCTTGACTGAAGAACACTTGTGATGTCACAGTATATTACCTTGACTGAGGAACACTTGTGATGTCACAGTATATTACCTTGATTGTAGAACACTTGTGATGTCACAGTATATTACCTTGACTGTAGAACACTTGTGATGTCACAGTATATTACCTTGACTGAGGAACACTTGTGATGTCACAGTATATTAGATGACTGAAGAACACTTGTGATGTCACAGTATATTACCTTGACTGTAGAACACTTGTGATGTCACAGTATATTACCTTGACTGAAGAACACTTGTGATGTCATAGTATATTACCCTGACTGAAGTACACTTGTGATGTCATAGTATATTACCTTGACTGAAGAACACTTGTGATGTCACAGTATATTACCTTGACTGTAGAACACTTGTGATGTCACAGTATATTACCTTGACTGTAGAACACTTGTGATGTCACAGTATATTACCTTGACTTTAGAAACACATGTGATGTCAGCAGTATATTTAACCTGACTGTAGAACACTTGTGATGTCACAGTATATTACATTGACTGAAGAACAATTGTTATGTCACAGTATATTACTTGACTGTAGAACACTTGTAAAGTCACAGTATATTACCTGACTGTTTACACTGTGTTTTCACAGTATATTACCTTGACTGTAGAACACATGTGAAGTCACAGTATATTACCTAGACTGAAGAACACTTGTGATGTCACGGTATATTACCTTGACTGTAGCACACTTGTGATGTCAACAGTAATTAACCGATGACTGTAGAACACTTTGATGTCCACAGTACATACCTTGACGAAGAACACTTTTGATGTCACTAGTACAATAACCTTGATTGTTAAACACTTGTGATGTCACAGTACATTACCTTGACTGTTTTACCACTCCTTGTGATGTCACAGTAATAATGACCTACTGTAGAAACACTTGTGAAAGTCACAGTATAATTTACCTTGACTGTAGAACACTTGTGATGTCAACAGTAATATTACCTTGACTTGTTAGAACACTGAGAAGTCACATTACAGTTAACTTTGAGACTGAAGAACACTTGTGATGTCACAGTATATTACCTTGACTGAAGAACACTTGTGATGTCACAGTATATTAGCTGACTGAAGAACACTTGTGATGTCACAGTATATTACCTTGACTGTAGAACACTTGTGATGTCACAGTATATTACCCTGACTGAAGAACACTTGTGATGTCACAGTATATTACCTTGACTGTAGAACACTTGTGATGTCACAGTATATTAACTTGGCTGAAGAAATGTTGTGATGTCACAGTATATTACCTTGACTGAAGAACACTTGTGATGTCACAGTATATTACCTTGACTGAAGAAACATTGTAAGTCACAGTATATCTACCTGACTGTAGAACACTTGTGATGTGACATTATATTACCTTGTACTGATGAACACATGTGTTGTCAGAGTATATTACCTTGACTGAGAACACTTGTGGTTGTCACAGTATAGTTACCTTGACTGTAGAACACTTGTGATGTCCACAGAAATAATACCTTGACTGAGGAAAACATGGTGAGTCACAGTATATTAGATGACTGAAGAACTCTTGTGATGTCACATATATTACCTTGACTGGGTAGAACACTGAGATGTCTACAGATATATTTACCTTGACTGAAGACAACTTGTGATGTCATAGTATATTACCCTGACTGGAATTACAACTTGTGACATGTCACAAATATATTACCTTGACTGTAGAACCCTTGTGATGACCACCCTAACAGTATATTAACCTTGACTTTAGAACACATAGTGATGTCACAGTATATTACCTGACTGTAGAACACTTGTGATGTCACAATATATTACATGACTGAAGAACACTTGTGATGTCACAGAATATTACCATGACTTATAAGCACATTTGATCTCAAAGTATATTTACTTGACTGTAGAACACTTGTGATTTCACAGTACATTACTGTGACTGAAGAACACTTGTGATGTCACAGTATATATACCTTGACTTAGGATACACTGTGATGTCACATTACAATACCTTGACTTTTTAAAAACACTTGTGATGTCACAGTAATACTTACCTTGACTGTATAACTACTTGTGCATGTCACAACATTACCTTGACTGAAGACACTTTGATGTCACAATATAATTACCTTGACTGATGAACACTTGTGATGTAACAGTACATTACCTTGACTGTTTAACACTTGTGATGTCACAGTATATTACCTTGACTGTAGAACACTTGTATGATGTCAGCAGTAAATAACCTTTGACTGTAGAACACTTGTGATGTCACAGTATACTTACCTTGAATGTAGAACATTTGTCATGTCACAGTACATTACGTAGACTGTGAAGAACACTTGTGATGTCACAGTATATTACCTTGACTGAAGAACACTTGTGATGTCATAGTATATTACCTTGACTGAAGAACACTTGTGATGTCACAGTATATTACCTTGATTGTAGAACACTTGTGATGTCACAGTATATTACCTTGACTGTAGAACACTTGTGATGTCACAGTACCTTACTTTGAATGAAGAACACTTGTGATGTCACAGTATATTACCTTGACTGTAGAACACTTGTGATGTCACAGTATATTACCTTGACTGAAGAACACTTGTGATGTCATAGTATATTACCCTGACTGAAGTACACTTGTGATGTCATAGTATATTAACTTGACTGAAGAACACTTGTGATGTCACAGTATATTACCTTGACTGTAGAAAACACCTTGTGATGATCACAGTATATTTACCTTGACGTAGAACACTTGTGAATGTCACAGTATATTACCTTGACTGTAGAACACTTGTGATTTCACTAATTACCTTGACAGTACAACCTTGTGATCACATTAATATTAACCTTGACTGAAGAAACACTTTTATGTACAGAGTATATTATCTTTGACTGGTAGAACACTTAGTGATGTCACAAGATATAACCTTGATGTAAAACACGTTGTGATGTTCACAGTACCTTACTTTGATGAAGAACACATTGTGATGTCACAGTTATATTACAATGACTGAGGAAAACACTTGTGATGTCACAGTAATGATTATGATGACTGACGAACAATTGTTATGTCACAGTTTATTCACATGACTGTATAACACTTGTGATGTCACAGTATATTACCTTGACTGAAGAACACTTGTGATGTCATAGTAATAATTACCACCCTTACTGAAAATTACACTTGTGATGTCACAGTATATTACCTTGACTGTAGAACACTTGCGATGTCACAGTATAATACCTTGACTGTAGAACACGTGTGATGTCACAGTATATTACATGACTGAAGAACACTTGTGATGTCACAGTATATTACCTTGACTGTAGAACACTTGTGATGTCACAGTATATTACCTTGACTGAGGAACACTTGTGATGTCACAGTACAATACCTTGACTGTTTAACACTTTTGATGTCACAGTATATTACCTTGACTGAAGAACACTTGTGATGTCAAAGTTAATTACAGAGATAGTAGAACAAGAGTGATGTCACAGTATAGTACCTTGACTGAAGAACACTTGTGATGTCACAATTAATATTACCTGGACTGAGGACACTGTGAAATGTCACATAACATACCTTGACTGTTTTAACAATTGGATGATGTCACAGTATAATACCTGAACATGTTAGAACACTTGTGATGTCACAATATATTACCTTGACTGTAGAACATTTGAGATGTCACAGTATATTACCTTGACTGTAGAACATTTGAGATGTCACAGTATATTACCTTGACTGTAGAACACTTGTGAATGTCAAGTGACATTAATTTGACTGAAGAACACTTGTGATGTCACTGTATAATTCCTTGACTGAAGAACACTTGTGATGTCACAGTATATTACCTTGACTGTAGAACACTTGTGATGTCACAGTATATTACCTTGACTGAAGAACACTTGTGATGTCACAGTATATTACCTTGACTGAGGAACACTTGTGATGTCACAGTACAATACCTTGACTGTTTAACACTTGTGATGTCACAGTATATTACCTTGACTGTAGAACACTTGTGATGTCACAGTATATTACCTTGACTGTAGAACACTTGTGATGTCACAGTACATTACCTTGACTGAAGAACACTTGTGATGTCACAGTATATTACCTTGACTGAGGAACACTTGTGATGTCACAGTACATTACCTTGACTGTTTAACATATGTGATGTCCATATATTACCTTTACTGAGTAGTACACTTGTGATGTCACAGTATATTACCTTGACTGTAGAACACTTGTGATGTCACAGTATATTACCTTGACTGTAGAACACTTGTGATGTCACAGTATATTACCTTGACTGTAGAACACTTGTGATGTCACAGTACATTACTTTGACTGAAGAACACTTGTGATGTCACAGTATATTACCTTGACTGAGGAACACTTGTGATATCACAGTACATTACCTTGACTGTTTAACACTTGTGATGTCACAGTATATTACCTTGACTGTAGAACACTTGTGAAATGTTCACAGTATATGACCAATGGACTGAAGAACTACTTGTGATGTCCACAGTATCTTACTTGACCAGATATGTGAACACGTTTGATGTCCACAGTATATTACCACCTTGGCTGATGAATGTTGTGATGTCACAGTATATTAACTTGACTGAAGAAACACTTGTGATGTCATAGTATATTAACCCTTACCTGAAGAACACTTGTGATGTCCACAGTACTATTACCTTGACTGTAGAAAAACCACTTGTGAAGTCACAGTACATTACGCTTGACCAGAAGAACACATGTGAAGTCACAGTAAATTACCATGTGTCTGTATAACCACTTGTGAAGTCACAAGTTATATTACCTTACTGTAGAACACTTGTGATGTCAACAGTAATATACCCTTGACTGTAGAACTCGTGTGATGTCACAGTACATTACCCTGACTGAAGAACACTTGTGATGTCACAGTACATTACCTTGACTGAAGAACAATTGTGTATGTATCATCAGTAATATTATCTGACTGTAGAACACCTTGGGATGTCACATGAATAATTACCCTTGACTGTAAAGAACACTTGTGATGATCACAGCATTTATACCTTGACTGTAGAACACATGTGATGTCACAGTATATTACCATTGACTGAAGAACACCTGTGATGTCACAGTATATTACCTTGACTGAATAACACTTGTGATGTCAGAGTATATTACCTTGACTGTAGAACACTTGTGATGTCACAGTATATTACCTTGACTGTAGAACACTTGTGATGTCACAGTACATTACCTTGACTGAAGAACACTTGTGATGTCACAGTATATTACCTTGACTGTAGAACACTTGTGATGTCACAGTATATTACCTTGACTGTAGAACACTTGTGATGTCACAGGCATATTACTATTGACTGAAGAACACTTGTGTGGATGTACAGTATATTCACCTTGACTTAGAACACTGTGAGTCACAGTATATTATACCTTGACTGAAATGAACAATTGTGGATGTCAAAGGTATATAAACCTTGACAGCAGAACACGTATGTTAAGTCACAGAATATTAGTTTGACTGTAGAACACTTGTGATGTCACAGCATATTACCATTGCCTGAAGAACAACTTTTTGAGATGTCACAGTATATTACCTTGACTGTAAGAACACTGTGATGTCAATAACGTATATTACCTACCTTGACTGAAGAACACTTGTGATGTCAGGTATATTACCTTGACTGCAGAACACTTGTGATGTCACAGTATATTACCTTGACTGTAGAACACTTGTGATGTCACAGTACATTACCTTGACTCGAAGAAACACTGTGAATGTCACGAGTATATTACCTTGACTGAGGAACACTTGTGATATCATAGTGTATTACCTTGACTGAAGAACACTTGTGATGTCACAGTATATTACCTTGACTGTAGAACACTTGTGATGTCACAGTACCTTACTTTGAATGAAGAACACTTGTGGATGTCCACAGGTATATTGCCTTGACTGTATAACACATGTTTTGTCACCGTATATTACCTTGCCTGAAGACACTTGTGATGTCAGAGTATATTAACCTTGACTGCAGAACACTTGGAAGTGTCACAGACTTATATTACCTTGACTGTAGAACACTGTGATGTCACAGCATATTACGATTGACTAAGAGACACTAGTTGATGTCACAGTATAATACCATTCACTGTAGAAAACACTTGTGATGTCACTGTATATTACGCCTTGTACTGTAGAACACTTTGTGATGTCATAGTATTTTACCTTGACTATGTAAACACTTGTGATGTCACAGTACATTACCTTGACTGTAGAACATTTTGTGATGTCAACAGTATATTACCCTGTGACAGTAGAACACTTGTGATGTCATAGTATATTACCCTGACTGAAGAACACTTGTGATATCATAGTGTATTACCTTGACTGAAGAACACTTGTGATGTCACAGTATATTACCTTGACTGTAGAACACTTGTGATGTCACAGTACCTTACTTTGAATGAAGAACACTTGTGATGTCACAGTATATTACCTTGACTGAGGAACACTTGTGATGTCACAGTATATTAGATGACTGAAGAACACTTGTGATGTCACAGTATATTACCTTGACTGTAGAACACGTGTGATGGTCACAGTAATATTACCATTGACTGAAGAACCCTGGTGAATGTCCATAGTAATAATACCCTGACCTGAGTACGACACTTGTGATCGTCATAGTATAATTACCTTGACTGAAAACAACTTGTGACATCACAGTAAATTACCTTGACTGTAGAACACTTGTGATGTCACAGTAAATTACCTTGACCTGTATAACACATGTGATGTCACAAGATATATTACCTTGACTGAAGAACACTAGTGATGTCACAGTATATAACTCTGTGACTGTATAACACTTGTGATGTCCGAGTAATATTACCTTGACTTAGAACCCTTGTGATGTCCACAGAATATTACCTTTGACTGTAGAACACTTGTGATGTTCACAGTACATTACCTTGACTGGAAGAAAAACTTGTTATTTCACAGTATATTACCTTGACTGAAGAAAACTCATGATGTCACATTACAATACCTTGCTGATTAACACTTGTGTATGTCACGTTATAATACCTAGACTGAAAACACATGTGATGTCACAGTATATTACCTTGACTGTATAACACTTGTGATGTCACAGTATATTACCTGACTGTAGAACACATGTGTTGTCACAGTATATTACCTTGACTGTAGAACACTTTTGATTGATGTCAACAGTATATTACCTTGACTGTTTTAGAACACGTATGATGTCAAAGAATATTACCTTTACTGTAGAACAGTTGTGATGTCACAGTATATTACCTGACTGTAGAACACTTGTGATGTCACAGTACATTACCTTGACTGTAGAACACTTGTGATGTCACAGTATATTACCTTGACTGTAGAACACTTGTGATGTCACAGTACATTACCTTGACTGTAGAACACTTGTGATGTCACAGTACATTACCTTGACTGTTTAACACTTGTGATGTCACAGTATATTACCTTGACTGTAGAACACTTGTGATGTCACAGTATATTACCTTGACTGTAGAACACTTGTGATGTCACAGTATATTACCTTGACTGTAGAACACTTGTGATGTCACAGTATATTACCTTGACAGTAGAACACTCGTGCTGATTCACAGTATATTACCGTTGACTGAAGAACACTTGTGATTGTCAGAGTATATTACCTTGACTAGTAGAACACTGTGTTATGTCAGAGTATATTACCTTGACAGTAGAACACTTGTGATGTCACTTTACAAATACCTTGACTGTTTAACACTTGTGATGTCACAGTATATTTAACCTTTGACTGTAGACCCACTTGTGATGTCACAGTATATGTTACCCTTGACTAGGAACACTTGTGATGTCACAGTACATTACCTTGACTGTTTAACACTTGTGATGTCACAGTATATTACCTTGACTGTAGACCACTTGTGATGTCACAGTATATTACCTTGACTGTAGAAAAGTTGTGATGTCACAGTATATTACCTTGACTGTAGAACACTTGTGATGTCACAGGTACATTACATGACTGTAAACATTTGTGATGTCACAGTACATTACATTGACTGAAGAACACTTGTGATGTCACAGAATATTACCTTGACTGTAGAACACTTAACCTTTGAGTCCATAGATATTACCCTGACGAAGTAGACACATGTGATGATCTTAGTTTATTTACCTTTTACTGAAGAACACTTTGATGTCACAGTATATTAGCTTACTGTAGAACACTTGTGATGTCACAGTATATTACCTTGATTGTAGAACACTTGTGATGTCACAGTATATTACCTTGACTGTAGAAACACTTGTTGATGTCATAGTATATTACCTGACTAGGAACACGTGATTTCGACAGTATATTAGATGACTGAAAGAAACACTTAGTGCTTTCACAGTTATAATACCTTGACTGTAGAAACACTTGTGATGATCCACAGTATATTACCTTGACTGAAAGAACACTTGAGATGTCATAGATATTACCCCTGACTGAAGTAACACTTGTGATGTCATGGAGTATATAACCTTGACTGAAGGAACACTTGCGATGTCACAGTATAATACCTTGACTGTAGAACACGTGTTATGTCACAGTAATTATTACCTTGACTTGTAAGAACACGTAGTGATGTCACGAGTAATATTACCTTGACGGTAGAACAATTGTTGATGTCACAGTATATTCTCTTGACTGTAGAACACTTGTGATGTCACAGTAAATTACATTGACTGAAGTAACACTTGTTGATGTCACAGATATTCCTTGACTGTAGAACATTTGTAATGTCACAGTACATTACCTTGACCTGTTTAAGCACATTGTGAGTCCACAGTATATTACCTTGACTGTAGAAACACTTTGATGTTCACAGTATATTACCTAGGACTTGAAGAACACTATGTTGATGTCAGAGTATATTACCTTGACTGTAGAACACTTGTGATGTCACAGTATATAACCCTTGACTTTATAACACTTGTGATGTCACAGTAACATTACCATGGAACTGAAGTGAACACTTGCGATGTAACAGTACTATACATTGACTGTTTAACACTTGTGATGTCACAGTACATTACCTTGACTGTTTAACACTTGTGATGTCACAGATATTTATACCTTGACTGTAGAAACATTGTGATGTCCACAGTATATTACCTAGAACTGTAGAAACATTTGTGATGTCACAGTACATTATACTTTGACTGTAGAACACTTGTGATGTCACAGTACATTACTTTGACTGAAGAAAACTTGTGATGTCACAGTATATTACATTGACTGAGAACACTTGTGGTGTCACAGTAATATATGACTTAAGAACACTTGTATGTCAGCAGGTATATAACCTTTGACTGTAGAACACTTAGTGTGTCACAGTATATAACCTTGACAGAAAACACTTGTGATGTCAAGTATCATACCTTGACTGTAGAACACTTGTGATGTTCACAGTATATTACTTGGCTGAAGAAAAGTTTTTGATTCAACGAGTATTAATACCTTGACTTTAGAACACTTGTATATCACAGATATATTAACATGACTGAAGAACACATGTGATGTCACAGTCTAATACCATTGACTTAGAACACGTTTTGAAGTCACAGTATATTTTACCTTGACTGATGAAGCACTTGTGTTGTCAGAGTATTTACCTTTACTGAGCACACTTTGTGTTTCACAGTAATTCCCTGTGACTGGTAGAACACTTGGTGATGTCACAGGTAATATTACCTTGGACTGATGAAGACTTGTGATGGTCACAAGTACAATACCTAGACTGTTAAACCTTGTGATTTCACAGTATATTAACTTGACTGTATAACACTTGTGTTGTCACAGTATATTACCTTGATGAAGATCACATGTGATGACACAGTAGATTACATTGACTTGAAGAATACTTGTGATGTCACATTATTACCTTGACTGTAGTAACACAATGTATTATGTCACAGTATATTACCCGCTGACTGAAGAACACTTGTGATGTCAGATAAGAATACAATGTGACTGTAGAAACAACTTTGATGTTCACTGAATATTACCTTGACTTAAAAAGTTTGTGATGTCACAGTACATTACTTTGACTGAAGAACACTTGTGATGTCACAGTACATTACTTTGACTGAAGAACACTTGTGATATCACAGTACATTACCTTGACTGTTTAACACTTGTGATGTCACAGTATATTACCTTGACTGTAGAACACTTGTGATGTCACAGTATATTACCTTTGACTTGTATAACACTTGTTGATGTCACAGTATATTACCTTGACTGTAGAAACACTTGTGATGGTCACAGTAATTACCTTGACAGTAGAACACTTGTGATGTCACAGTATATTACCAAGACTTGAAGAAACACTTTTATGTCCAGAGTATATTACCTTGAGCTGTAGAAAACACTTGTGATTTCCACAGTATATACCTTGGACTGTAGAAACACTTGTGATGTCACATTACACTTACCCTTTACTGTGAAGAACACTTGTGAATTCACAGTATATTTATTACCTTGACTGAGGAACACTTGTGATGTCACAGTTCAAAACCTTGACTGTTTAACACATGTGATTGTCACAGTTATTACATTGACTGTAGAACACTTGTGATGTCATCAGTATCTATTACGCCTGACTGAAGAACACTATGTGATATCCATAGAGTAAAACCTTATCTGAAGTAACAAAACTTTGTTATGTCACAGTATATTACTTTATTGTAGAACACTTGTGATGTCACAGTATATTACCTTGACTGTAGAACACTTGTGATGTCACAGTATATTACCTTGACTGTAGAACACTTGTGATGTCACAGTATATTACCTTGACTGTAGAACACTTGTGATGTCACAGTATATTACATTGACTGAGGAACACTTGTGATGTCACAGTATATTAGATGACTGAAGAACACTTGTGATGTCACAGTATATTACCTTGACTGTAGAACACTTGTGTTGTCACAGTAATATATACCTTTACTGTAAGAACACTTGTGAAGTCATAGTAATTACCTGACTGAAGTATACTTGTTATGTCATAGTATATTACCTTGACCGAATGAACACTTGTGAGTCAAATTATATTACATGGACTGTAGAACACTTGTGATTTCACATATAGTTATCTTGACTGGTAGAACACTTGTGTTGTCACAGTATATTAACTTGACTGTAGAAAACACTTGTGATGTCACAGTATATTACCTTGACTGTAGAACACATTTTATGTCAAAGTATATTACCTTGACTTAGAACACCCTTGTGATGTCACAGTATATTACCTTTGACTGAAGAACACTGTGATGTCAGAGTATATTCCTTGACTGTAAGAACACTTGTGATGTCAAGTATATTACCTTGACTGTAAACACTTGTGATGTCACATTACAATACCAGACTGAAGAACACATGTGAATTCACAGTATAATTACCTTGACTGAGGAACACTTTGATTCACAGTACATACCTGACTGTTTAAAACACTTGTGATGTCAGCAGTTTATTACCTTGACAGTATGCACACTTGTGATGTCACAGTATATTACCTTTACTGTAGAACACTTGTGATGTCACAGTACATTACCTTGACTGAAGAACACTTGTGATGTCACAGTATAATTTACCTTGACTGTGATGGAACACTTTGTGATGTCACAGTAACATTTACTTTGACTGTTTGAAACACTTGTGATGTCACAGTATATTATCTTGAATGTAGAACACTTGTGGATGTCATAGTATATTACCCCTACCGAAGAACACTTGTGAGTATCATAGTGTATTACCTTGCCTGAAGACACTTGTGATGTCACAGTATATTACCTGACTGTAAGAAGCACTTTGATGTCACAGTAAATTACATTGAATGTAGAACACTTGTGGATGATCACAGTAACTTACCTTGACTGTAGAACACTGTGGGGTCATAGTATAGGATTACCTTGACTGAGGAACACTTGTGATGCCACAGTATTATTAGATGACTGAAGAACACTCTTTGTGATGTCAACGTATATTAACCTTGACTTAAACACTTGTATGATGTCACAGTATATTACCTTGACTGAAGAACACATTGTGAAGTCCATAGTAATATAACCCTGACGTGAAGTACACTTGTGATGTCATATAATTACCTTGACTGAAGAACACTTTTGATGTCACAGTATATTACCTTGACTGTAGAACACTTGTGATGTCTCAGTATATTATCTTGACTTGTAGAACACTTGGTGATTCACAGTATCTTACCTTGGACTGTTAAAACATTGTGAATGTCACAGAATATTCCCTGACTGTAGAACACTTGTAATGACCACAGTATACTTACATTTACTGAAGAACACTTGTGATGTCCACAGTATAATTACCTTGACTGTAGAACACTTGTAGATGTCACAGTATATTACTTGACGAAGAACACTTGTGATGTCAATTATATTGACCTTGACGAAGAACACTTGTGATTTCACGTATATTACCTTGACTTTAGAACACTAGTGATTGTCACAGTTACATTACCGTTGACTGAAGAACACTTGTGATGACGACATAATATTACCCTTGAACTGAGGAACCTGTGATGATACACAGTTACAATACCTTGACTGTTTACAACTGTGATTCACCGTATATTACCTTGACTGTAGAACACTTTGTGATTGTCACAGTAATTTACCTTGACATATAACACTTGTGATGTCACAGTACATTACCTTGACTGAAGAACACTTGTGATGTCACAGTATATTACCTTGACTGAGGAACACTTGTGATGTCACAGTATATTAGCTGACTGTAGAACACATGTGATGGTCAGTATATATCTTTGACTGTAGACCGACGTTGTGAATGTTCACAGTATATTACCTTGACTGTAGAACACTTGTGATGTCACAGTACATTACTTTGACTGAAGAAAACTTGTGATGTCACAGTATATTACCTTGACTGAGGAACACTTGTGATGTCACAGTATATTAGATGACTGAAGAACACTTGTGATGTCACAGTATATTACCTTGACTGTAGAACACTTGTGATTTTCTCAGTATATTACCTTGACTGAACAACCTTTTTGATGTCACATAACATTACCTTGACTGTAGAACAACTGTGATGTCACAGGTATATGACCTTGGCTGAAGAAATGTTGTGATGTAACAGTATATTACCTTGACTGATGAACACTTGTGATGTCACAGTATATTACATTGACTGAAGAACACTTGTGATGTCACAGTATATTAACCTTGACTGTAGAACACATTGTGAATGTCCAGTAATATTACCTGACTGATGAATCACTGTGATGTCATAGTATATTTACCTTGACTGTAGAACACTTGTGATTTCACAGTATATACCTTGACTGTAGAACACTTGTGCTGTCACATTATATTACCGTGACCTGAGGAACACTTGTGATGTCACAGTACAATACCTTGACTGATTAACACTGTGTGATGTCACAGTAGATATATTAACCTTGACTGTAATAACACTTGTGATGTCACAGGTCATATTACATTGACTGATGAAGAACACTTGTGATGTCACAGTATATTACCTTGACTGTAGAACACATCTGTGATGCACCAGTATATTACCTTGACTGAAGAACACTTGTGATGTCAGAGAATATTACCTTGACTGTTAGAACACTTATGAATGTCACAGTATATTACCTTTACTGTTAAACACTTAGTATGTCCACAGTACATTACCATTGACTGAAGAACACTTTGTGATGTCACAGTATATTACCTTGGCTGAGGAACACTTGTGATTTCACAGTAAATTACCTTGACTGTTTAACACTTGTGATTTCACAGTATATTACCTTGACTGAAGAACACTTGTGATGTCACAGTATATTACCTTGACTGTAGAACACTTGTGATGTCACAAGAGTATATTACCTTACATGTAGAACACTTTTGAAGTCACAGTATATTACCTTGACTGAAGAACACTTGTGATGTCAGAGTATATTACCTTGACTGTAGAACACTTGTGATGTCACAGTATATTACCTTGACTGTAGAACACTTGTGATGTCACAGTACATTACCTTGACTGAAGAACACTTGTGATGTCCCAGTATATTAACCATGACTGAGAACACAAGTGATGTCACAGTACAATACCTTGACTGTTTAACACTTTGTATTAAGTCACAGTAATATTACCTTTACTGTAGAACACTATGTTATGTCATAAGTATATTACCCTGACTGAAGAACACTTTGTGATACAATAGAGTAGTTAACCTTGACTGAAGAACCTTGTGATGTACACAGTATATTCCTTGACTTAGAACACTTGTGATGTCACAGTAGTATTACCTTGATTGTAAGAACACTTGTGATTTCACAGTATATTAACCTTGATTGTAGAACACTTGTGATGTCACAGTTCATTAACTTTGAATGAAGGAAAACACTTGTGATTGTCTAACATTATTTTACCTTGACTGTAGAATCACTTGTGGAATGTCATAGTATATTACCCTGACTGAAGAACACGTGTGATATCATGAGTGTATACCTGACTGAAGGAACACTGTGATTCCACAAGTATATTACCTTGATTTGCAGAACACTTGTGATGTTCACAGTTAATTACCTTGACTGTATAACACTTGTGATGTCACAGTAAATTACCTTGACTGTAGAAAACACTCTTGGTGATGTCACAGTACATTAACTTGACTGAAGAACACTTGTGGAAGTCACAGTATATACCTTGACTGAGGAAACACTGTGAATTGTCACAGTACAATACCTTGACTGTTTAAACACTGTGATGTCCACAGTATATTACCATTGAACAGTAGAACACTGTGATGTCATAGTATAACCTATACCCCTGACTGAAGAACACCTTGTGATATACATAGTGTATTATACCTTGACTGAAAGAACACTAACTTTTGGATGTCACAGTATATAACCTTGACTGTAGAACACTTGTGATGTCACAGTATATTACCTTGATTGTAGAACACTTGTGATGTCACAGTATATTAGCTTGACTGTAGAACACTTGTGATGTCACAGTACCTTACTTTGAATGAAGAACACTTGTGATGTCACAGTATATTACCTTGACTGTAGAACACTTGTGATGTCATAGTATATTACCCTGACTGAAGAACACTTGTGATATCATAGTGTATTACCTTGACTGAAGAACACTTGTGATGTCACAGTATATTACCTTGACTGTAGAACACTTGTGATGTCACAGTATATTACCTTGATTGTAGAACACTTGTGATGTCACAGTATATTACCTTGACTGTAGAACACTTGTGATGTCACAGTACATTACCTTGACTGAAGAACACTTGTGATGTCACAGTATATTACCTTGACTGTAGAACACTTGTGATGTCATAGTATATTACCCTGACTGAAGAACACTTGTGATATCATAGTGTATTACCTTGACTGAAGAACACTTGTGATGTCACAGTATATTACCTTGACTGTAGAACACTTGTGATGTCACAGTATATTACCTTGACTGTAGAACACTTGTGATGTCACAGTACATTACTTTGACTGAAGAACACTTGTGATGTCACAGTATATTACCTTGACTGAGGAACACTTGTGATGTCACAGTATATTAGATGACTGAAGAACACTTGTGATGTCACAGTATATTACCTTGACTGTAGAACACTTGTGATGTCACAGTATATTACCTTGACTGAAGAACACTTGTGATGTCACAGTATCTTACCTTGACTGTAGAACACTTGTGATGTCACAGTATATTACCTTGGCTGAAGAAATGTTGTGATGTCACAGTATATTACCTTGACTGAAGAACACTTGTGATGTCACAGTATATTACCTTGACTGAAGAACACTTGTGATGTCACAGTATATTACCTTGACTGTAGAACACTTGTGATGTCACAGTATATTACCTTGACTGTAGAACACTTGTGATGTCACAGTATATTACCTTGACTGTAGAACACTTGTGATGTCACAGTATATTACCTTGACTGAGGAACACTTGTGATGTCACAGTATATTACCTTGACTGTAGAACACTTGTGATGTCACAGTATATTACCTTGACTGTAGAACACTCTTGATGTCACAGTATATTACATTGACTGAAGAACACTTGTGATGTCACAGTATATTACCTTGACTGTAGAACACTTGTGATGTCACAGTATATTACCTTGACTGAAGAACACTTGTGATGTCAGAGAATATTACCTTGACTGTAGAACACTTGTGATGTCACAGTATATTACCTTGACTGTAGAACACTTGTGATGTCACAGTACATTACCTTGACTGAAGAACACTTGTGATGTCACAGTATATTACCTTGACTGAGGAACACTTGTGATGTCACAGTACATTACCTTGACTGTTTAACACTTGTGATGTCACAGTATATTACCTTGACTGTAGAAAACTTGAGATGTCACAGTATATTAAACTTGACTGTAGAACAACCTTGTGATGTCACAGTAATTTAACTTGACTGTAGAAACACTTGGTGATGTCACAGTATAATACCTTGACAGTAGAACACCTTTGTGAGTGTCACTAGTAATATTTACCTTTGACGAAGAACACTTTGTGATGTCAGAGTATATTACCTTGACTGTATAAACACATTGTGTATGCCCACAGTAATATTACCATTGACTGTAGAACACCTTGGTGAATGTCACAGTACATTACCCTTTACTGAAGAACACTTGTGATGTCATAGTATATTACCTTGATAGGAACACTTGTGATGTCACAGTACAATACCTTGACTGTTTAACACTTGTGATGTCACAGTATATTACCTTGACTGTAGAACACTTGTGATGTCATAGTATATTACCCTGACTGAAGAACACTTGTGATATCATAGTGTATTACCTTGAAATGTAAAAACATTGGATGTCACAGTAATTACCTTGACTGAAAACACTTGTATTCACAGTATATTTCCTTGCTTAGGGAAAATTGTGATGCACAGTAAACCTTACTGTTTTAAAAACTTTGAGTACAGTATATTTAACCTGACGAAAAACTGTGTTCACAGTATATTCCTTAATGTAGAACACTTATGTTCCATATATTTCCCTTTATGAAAAAACTTGTGAACAAGAAATTACCTTTACTGGAAAAAACTTGTGATGTCACAGATATTACCTTGACTGAGGAAAAACTGTGATGCAAGAATTAAAACCTGACTGGAAAAAATTTGAGTCACAGTTATTACCTTGACTGTAGAACACCTTTGGATGTCACAGTAATTACCTTGACGAAACACTTTTGATTCAAGTATATTACCTTGACTGAGGAACACTTGTGATGTCACAGTAATTACCCTTTCTGAAAGAAATTTTTTGAGTCACATAAAAATTTCCTTATAAAACTTGGATTCCCAAATAAATTTAAAACCGACTGAAAAAATTTTTGATGTCACGTATATTTTACCTTGACGTAGAACACTGGATTCAAGTAAATTTCCCTTTACTGAAAACACTTGTTATCAATTTAAATTTCCTTTACTGAAAAAACTTTGGATGTCAAGATATTTACCTTGACTGTAAAATTTTTGTGATGTCAAAAAATTACCTGACTGAAAACATTGTGATGTCACAGTACATTACCCTTGACTAAGAAAACTTGTGGTGTCACATAAAATTTTCTTGGGAAACATTGTGATGTCACAGTTTTTTTTACCTTGACGAGAACACTTGTGAAGTCAAAATAATTACCCCTTTACGAAAAAAACCCTTGTGATGCACAGTATTTACCTTGGACTGAAACACTTTGGGTTCACAGTAAATTACCTTGACTGGAAAAAATTGGATGTCAAAGATATTTCCTTGCTGAGAAATTGTGATGTCACAGTATATTACCTTGACGAGAACATTTTGTGTTTACGTAATTACCTTGACTGTAAAAACCTTGTGATGTCACAGTACATTACCTTACTGAAGAACACTTGTTGATGTCACAGTATATTACCTATGACTGAGGAACACTTGTGGATTTCACAGTACATCTAACTCACTGTTTAACACTTGTGATGTCCCACACAGAATATTACCTTGAACTGTAGAAACACTTGTGAATTCACAGTATATTACCTTGAACTGTAGAACACATGAGATGTCCCACAGTTATATTTACCTTGACTGTTAGAAAAACTTGTTGATTGTCCACAGAATATTAACCTTTGACTGTAAGAAACCACTTGGTGATGTCACAGTATATTACCTTGACTGTAGAACACTTGTGATGTCATAGTATATTACCCTGGACCTGAAAGTACACCTTGTATGGATTCCATAGTATATTAACTTGACTGAAAAGAACACTTGTGGATTGTCCACAGCCTATTACTTTTTGACCTGTAGAACACTTGTGATGTCCACAGATATATTAAACTTTGACCTGTAAACACCATTGTGATGTCCACAGTACATTAACCTTGGAACTGAAGAACAACTTGTGGATGTCACAGTAATATAACCTTGACTGTAGAACACTTGTGGATGTACATATATTACACTTGACTGAAGAACACTTGTGATGTTCATAAATTTACCTTTGACTTTATAGAACACTTGTGATGTCACAGAAATATTTAACTTGACTTAAGACTCTGTGTGTTGAAGTCACTTTACCTTACCTTGACTGAAGAACACCTGTGATGTCACAGTATATTTTCCTTGACTGTAACAGAGAACACTTTTGTGGATGTCCACAGTATATTACCTTGACCTGTAGACACAACTGTGATGTCACAGTACATACTTTTGACTGAAGAACACTTTGTGGATGTACCCACAGTAATTAACTTGACTAAAGAACACTTGTGAAATCACAGTAACATAACCTTGACTGTTTAAACACTTTGTGGATGTCCACAGTAAAATATTAAACCTTACTGTAAACACCATTGTTGATGTCACAGTACCAATTACCTTTGACGGAAAGAACACTTTGTGATGTTCACAGTATAATTACCTTGACTGTAGAACCACTTGTGATGAAACAGTATAACTTACCATGACTGTAGAACACTTGTGATGTTCCCCACAGTACATTACCTTGACTGTAAGAACAACTTGTGAATTCACAAGTAACATTACCTTTGAACTGATAACACTTTTTGATGTCCACAGTAAATATTACCTTGACTGGTAGAACACTTTTGTTAATGTTCCCACAGTATATAACCTTGACTGTATAAAACTTGTGTATTTCACAGTAATATACCTTGACTGTAGAAAACACTTGTGATGTCACCAGTACATTACTTTTGACTGAAGAACACCTTGTGAATCCACAGTAATATTACCTTTGACTGAGGAACACTTTGTGATAATCACAGTACATTACCTTTTGAACTGTTATTTTTTTTAAACCACTTTCCTGATAACACAGAATATTACCTAGACTGTAAGAACACTTTGGATTTCCACAGTATATGACCCTGAACTGAAGAACACCTTTGTGATTGACCACAGTATCCTTAACCTTGACTTGAAGAACACATGGTGATTGTCACAGTATATTAACTTGGCTTGTAGAAATGTTTGTGATGTCACAGTATATGTACCTTGACTGAAGAACACTTGTTGGATGTCATAGTAATATTAACCCTGACTGAAGAACACTTTGTGAATGTCACAGTAAATTACCTGACAGTAGAACCACTTTTGTGATGTCCACAGTTAAAACTTAACCTTGAATGAAAGAACTCTTGTTATGTCACAGTAAAATAAATATACCTTGGACTGTAGAAAACACTTGGTTAGTCCACAGTATATTACCTTGAAACGTTAGAACTCTTTGTTGATGTCACAGTACATTACTTGACTGAAAAACACTTGTGATTGTCCCCACAAGTACATTACTTGTACGTGAAAACACTTGTGATGTCAAAGTATATTAAGTCCTCACTGTAGAACACTTGTGATTGTCACAGTAATATTAACCTTGACTGTAGAACACATTTTGTTGATTTTCACAGAATATTACCCTGATGAAGAACACTTGTGTTGTCACAGTTATCTTACCCTTTGCCTGGTAGAACACTTGAGCTTCACAGTATATTAACCTGAACCTGTAGAACACTTGCGGAATGTCCAACAGAATATTACCTTGACTGAGAAAAGTTGTGATGTCCACCAGTATATTACCCCTTTGACAGAGGAACACTATGTTGATGTCACAGTACATTAACCGTTAGACTGTTTAACAACTTTGTGATGTCACAGTAAATATTTACCTTACTTGAAAACACTTGTGGATGTCACAGTATATAACCTTACTGAAGAAACACTTGAGATGATCCATAGAATTACCTGAATGAAAGTAACACTTGTTGATTTCCCCATAGTAAGATTAAAACTAGACTGGAAGAAACACTTTGATTTCCTCAGTTAATAATACCTTTGATGTAAAGAACACTTTTGATTTCACAGTATATTACCTTGACTGAAGAACACTTGTGATGTCAGAGTATATTAAATTGATTGTAAACACATGTGAATGTCCACAGTACATTACCTTGACTGTAGAACACATGAGAATGTTCACAGTACAATACCTTGACTGTTTTAACACTTTTTGATGGTTCACAGTAAATATTAACCTTTGACTGTAAACACTATTTGGTGATGGTCACAGTAATATTACCTTGACCTGTAGAACACTCATGATGTTTTCAGTATATTACATTGACCCTGAAGAAACACTTGTTGAATGGCCCAAGTATAATACCTTGACTGTAGAAAACTTTGTGATTGTCCCACAGTATATTACCCTTGACTGAAGAAACCCTTGTGATAGTCATAGAATATTACCTTGACTGTAGAACACTTTTGGGATTGTCCACAGTATATCCTTGTACTTGTAATAAACAATTTCTGTGATGTCCACATAAACATTACCTTGGACAGAAAACACATGTGAAGTCACAGTATATTAACCTTGACTGAGGAACACTTTTGATGTCACCATAACAGTAACCTTTCACTGATTTAACACTTGAGATGTCACAGTATATTAACTTTGACTGTAGAACACTTGGTGAATGTCACAGTATATCTTCCTTTGACTGGTTAGAACACTTTGTGAATGTCCACCGTATTAACCTTGAACTGTAGAACACATGTGATGTCCACCCGTACATTACTTTGACCAGAAGAAACACTTTGTGGATTTCCACAGTATATTAACCTTGACTGACTACACTTGTTATATCACAGTACATTCCCTTGACTTGTTTAACACTTTGTGATGTCCACAAGTATAATACCCTTGACTGTAGTAACTTGTGATGTCAACTAGTAAATATTACCCTGACTGAAAACACTGTGATGTCACAGTCAAATATACCATTGACTGTATAAAACACTTGTGATGTCCACAGTATATTAACTTTGGCATTGAAGAAAATGTTTGCGATTTCACAGTATATTACCTTTGACTGAAAACACTGTGATGTCATAGGTATATTACCCTGACTGAAGAACACTAGTGATTTCTACCAATGTATTACCTAGACTGTAGAACACTTGTGATGTCACAGTGCATTACCTTGACTGCAGAACACTTGTGGATGTCCACAGTAAATTTACCTTGACTGTAGAAACCACTGGTGAATTCACAGTATATTACTTTGACTGAGGAACACTTTTTGATGTCACAGTACAATACCTGAACTGTTTTAAACTAACTTTTGATTGTCACAGTAATATTTACCTTGACTGTAGAACACTTGTGGTGTCCCACAGTATATTTACCTTGACTGAGAAACACACTTGATGTCACAGTAATAATAACATTGACTGAAGAACACTTGTGGAGTTCACAAGTATATTACTCCTTACTGTAAGAACACTTGTTGTTTGTCCACGAGTATATACCTTGAACTGAAGAACAACTTGTTGATGTCCCAGAGAATATTACCTATGACCTGTAGAACACTTTGTATGTCACAGTATAATACCCTTGGACTGTAAGAAACAATTTTGTGGAGTCACAGAACAATTACCTTGACTGAAGAACACTTGTGATGTTCACAGTAAATTACCTTTGACTGGAGGAACACTTTGTGAAGTCACAGTACATTACCTTCACTGTTTAACACTTGTGATGTCACAGTATATTACCTTGACCTGTAAGAACACTTGGGATGTCCCCAGTATTATTACCTTGACTGTAGAACACTTGGTGTTGTCCACAGTATATGACCTTTGACTGAAGAAACACTTGTGATGTCACAGTATAATTACCTTGACTGAAGAACACTTGTGATTGTCACAGTAAATATTACATTGACTGAAAAACACGTTGTGATGTACCACAGTATATTAACCTTGACTGTAGATACACTTGTGGATTGTCACAGTAATAATACCTTGACTGAAGAACACTTGTGATGTCCAGAGTAAATATACTGACTGTAGAACACTTGTGAAGTTCCACATAAATATAACCTTGACTGGAAGAAACACTTGTGATGTCACAGTACAATTTCCTTGAACTGGAAGAAACACTTGGTGAGTCACAGAATATCACCTTGAACTGAGGAAACCACATTGTGAAATGTCCACAGTACAATACCTTGAATTTTTAACACTTTTGGATGTCACAGTTAATCTTTAACCCTTGACTGTAGAAACGACTATGGTGAAGTCACAGATACAATTACCTTGACTGAAGAACACCTGTGAATTGGATCAGCAGTATATGTACCTTGACCCTAGAACACTTGTGGATGTCACAGTACATTACTTCACTGTTTTAACACTTGAGATTCCACAGTATATTTACCTTGCTGTAGAAACACTGTGATGTCCACAGTAATAATTACCTTATACTGTAGAAACACTTTGTGATGTCACAGTCATATTTACGCTTGAACTGTAAGAAAACTTGTGGATTGTCCACAGTAATATTTACCTTTGACTGTAGAACACTTGTGATGCCACAGTACATTACATTGACTGAAGAACACATGTGATGTCAAAGTATATTACCTTGGTCTGAGGAACACTTGAGATATCACAGTACAATTACCTTAGGACTGTTTAACACTTCTGATTGTCACAGTAAAATTACCTTTGACTTGTAGAACACTTGTGATGTCCACAGTAAATATTTACCCTGACGGAGAAACACTTGTGATGTCACAGTTATTCTTACCTTGACTGTAAGAACACTTGTGATGTTCCAAGTATTTAACTTGGCTGAAGAAATCGTATTTGGTTGAATGTCCACAGTATAATTACCTTGACTTGAAGAACACTTGGTGATGTCATAGTATATATACCCTTACTGAAAGAACACTTGTGATGTCACAGTATATTACCTTGACATGTTAGAACACTTGATGATGTACACAGTACATTACCTGACAGAAAGAACACTTGTATATGTCACATATATTACTATGAACTGTAGAACACTTTGGGTGATGTCACAAGTATATACCTTGACTGTAGAACTCATTTGTGATGTCCCACAAGTACATTACCCATGGACTGAAAAATACACTTTGTGATGGTCACAGAACATTACCTTGACTGAAGAACACTTGTGATGTCCACAGTATCTTAATCTGACTGTTAAACACTTGTAGATGTCACAGTAATTACCTTGACTGTAGAACACTTGTGATGTCACAGAATATTACCCTGACTGAAGAACACTTGTGATGTCACAGTATCTTACCTTGACTGAAGAACACTTGAGATGTCACAGTATATTACCTTGACTGTAGAACACTTGTGATGTCACAGAATATTACCTTGACTGTAGAAAAGTTGTGATGTCACAGTATATTACCTTGACTGAGGAACACTTGTGATGTCACAGTACATTACCTTGACTGTTTAACACTTTGGTTGAAGTCAACAATATTTTACCCTTGACTGTAGAAACACTTGTTTGATGGTCACAGTAATTACCTTGACTGAAGAATACACATTGTGATGTCATAGTAATATTACCCTGAAATGAAGGTACACTGGAGTCCATAGTAATTAAACTTGAACTGAAGAACAATTGTTGGATGTCCCACAAGTAAAGATTACCTTGACTGTAAGAACACTTGTGAGGTCCAGTAAAAATATTACTTGAACTGAAGAACACTTGTGATTCAGAGTAAATTACCTTGATTGTAGAGACCACTTGATATGTCACAAGTAACATTACCTTTGACTGTAGAACACATGTGATGTCCACTAGTAACAACCTTGACTGTTTAACACTTTTGATGTCACAGAATATTACCTTGACTGTAGAACACTTGTGATGATCACAAGATATTACCTTGACTGAATAACAACTCTTTGATGTTTACAGTAAATTTACATTGACTGAAGAACCACTTGTAGAATGTCACAGTATATTACCTTGACTGCAGAACACCTTGTGATGTCAACAGTAAAAAATTTACCTGACTGAAGAAACACTTGTGATTCAGAGAATAATACGCTTGACTGTAGAACCACTTGTGATGTCCACAGTAATATTAAACCTTGACTATTAGAACACTTGTGATTTTGTCCCCACAGTACATTTACCTTGACAGAAATCACTTGTGTTGTCAAAGTATATTACCTTGACAGAGGAACACTTGTGATGTCCACAGTACTTTAACCTTCACTGTTTAACACTTGGTGATGTCACCAGTAAAAACCATGACTGTAGAACACCTGTGATTCCACAGTATATTAACCTTGACTGTAGAACACTTTGTGAGGTCCACAGAATATTTTAACCTTTGACCTGTAAACACTTGTGAAGTCACAGTATAATTTACCTTGACTGGTAGAACACTTAGTGAATGTCAACATACATTACTTGAACTGAAACAACACTTTGTGGATGTCACAGTATATTAACCTTGAACGACAAACACTTGTGATATCACAAGTAAACATTTTACCTATTGACTGTTTTAACACTTGTGAATGTTCTCACAGTATATTAACCTGACTGTAAGTACACTCTCTTGTGATGTCACAGTTAAATTTTACCCTGACTGAAAGAACACTTGTGATGTCACAGTCGACTACCTTGACTGTTGAACACTTGGGGTGTCACAGTATAATTAAATTGCTGAAGAAATGTGATTTGCGATTTCCAACAGTATATTACCTTGAACTGAAGAACACTTGTGGATGTCCAAATAGTATATTACCCTGACTGAAGAACCTTGTGATGTTCCACAGTAAAAATATTAAACCTTGACTGTAAAAAAACACTTGGATGTCACAGTACATTACCTTGACTGAAGAACACTTGTGATGTCACAGTTAAGTTTTTACCCTTGACTGTAGACACACTGTGTTATGTCACAGTAAATTACTTTTGGACTGAGGAAAACTTTGGTGATGTCACAGTACAATACTTGACTGTTTAACACTTTTGATGTCACCAGTAAAAAACTTTGAACTTAGAACAACTTGTTGTGTCCACAGTAAATATACCTTGACTGTAGAACACTCTTGATGTCAACAGTATATTACCATTGACGAAGAACACTTTTGGATGCACAGTATATACCTTGACTGTAGAACAACTTGTGATGTCACAGTATAAACCTTGACTGAAGAACACTTGTGATTGTCAGAGAATATTAACCTAGACTGTAAACACATGTGGGATGTCCACAGTAATATTACCTTGACGTAAACCAATTGTGATGTCATCAAGTACATACCTTTGACTGTAAGAACACTTTTTTGTGAGATGTCACAGTATATTACCTTGACTGAAACACCATAGTGGATTGTCACCCGTACATTTTACCTTCACTGTTATAAACACTTGTGATGATCACAGTATATTTTAACCCTTGACTGTAGAACACCTTGTAAGGTCCCACAGTAAATATTACCTTGACTGTAAGAACACTTGTTGATGTCCACAGTAAAAATTAACCTGAACGTTTTAGAAACACATTGTGATGTCCAAACAGTATATACCTTGACTGTAGAACAATTGTGATGTCACAAGTAATATTACATTGACTGAAGAACACTTGTGAGTTCACAGTCTATTTACCTTGACTGTAAACACTTGTGATGTCACAGTATATTTACCTTTACTGAAGAAACACTGTGTGGATGACCATAGTATATACCCCATGAACCTGAAGAACCTACATGTGATGTCACAGTTAAATACCTTGTACTGTAGAACACTTGTTGATGTACAGTACATATACCTATACCTGCAGAACACTTGTCGATGTCACGTATATTTAACCTTGACTGTAGAACACTTGTGATGTCACAGTACAATACCTTGACTGTTTAACACTTTTGATGTCACAGTATATTACCTTGACTGTAGAACATTTGGTTAGTGTCAACAGTACATTACCTGTACAGAAGAACACTTGTGATGTCACAGTAAATTACCTGACTGAGGAACACTTGTGATGTCACAGTACATTTACCTTTCACTGTTTTAACACTTGTGAATGTCCCCCACAGTATATTACCTTGACAGTAGAACACATGTGAAGTCCCACAGTAATAATTAACCTTGACTGTAGAAACACTTGTTATGTCACAGATAATATACCTGACAGTAGAAAACCTTGTAGATGTCACAGTAAAATAACCTTGACTTTAGAACACTTATGTGTTGTCACAGTACCATTACTTTTTGACTGAAGAACACTTTTTTTTGAAGTTCACCAGTAAATATACCTTTGACTGAGGCACTTGTGTTATCACAGTACATAAACCTGACTGTTTAACAATTTTCTGATGTCACAGAATATTACCTTGACTGTAGAACACTTTGTTGGATGTCACAGTAATATTACCCTGACTGAAGAAACAACTTGTGATGTCCCACAGTACTCTTACCTTGACCTGTAGAACACATGTGGAATGTCACAAGAATATTAACTTGGCTGAAGAAAATGTTATGTGATGTCAACCCATTGTATATTACCATGACTGAAGAACACTTGAGATTGTCCATATAAAATAAAAATAATTTTACCCTGACTGAAGAACACTTGTGATATGTCACAGTATATTACCATTGACAGTAGAACACTTGTGATGGCACAGTAACATTACCTTGAAACCTGAAGAAACACTTGTTTTATGTCACAGTATATACCTTGACTGTAGAACACTTTGTGATGTTCACCAGTATATTACCTGACTGTAAGAACTCTTGTGATGTCCACTAGTACATTTACCTTGACTGAAAAACACTTGTGATTGTCACATATATACCTTGACTAAAGAACACTTGTGATGTCACAGTATATTAGCTGACTGTAGAACACTTGTGATTTCCCCACAGTATAATTACCTTGACCTGTAGAACACTTTGTGATGTCCACAGAATTAATACCCTGACCTGAAGAACACTTTTGTGATGTCACATTTTATCTTTACCTTGACTGAAGAACACTTTGAGATGTTCCACAAGATATATTACCTTGACTGTTAGAACACTTTGTGATGTCCACAGAAATATTACCTTGACTGTAGAAAAGGTTGTGATGTCACAGTAATATGTTTACCTTGACTGAGTAACACTATGTGATGTCACGTAACATTACCTTCACTGTTTAACACTGTGATGTCCCACAGATATATTACCTTGACTGTAAAACACTTGTTGAGTCACAGATTATTACCTGACTGTAGAACCACATGTGATTGTCCCCACAGGATAATACCTTGAACTGTAGAACACTTGTGGATGTCACAGTAATATTTACATTGACTGGTAGAACAACTATGTGATTGGTCACAGTATATACATGGGACTGAAGAACACTGTGTGAAGTCCACAGTAAATATTACCTGACTTAAGAACACTTGTGATGTCCCAGTATATTACGTGGACTGAAGAACTCTTGTGATGTTTCAGAGTATAATAACCTGACTGCTAGAAACAACTTGTTATGTCACAGTATAATTACCCCTAGACGAATAAACCTATTTGTGATGTCACAGACATAACCTTGACTGAAAGAACAACTTTTTGATGGTCCCACAGTAAATATGACCTTGACTGAGGAACACTTGTGATGTCACAGTAACAATACCTTGAACTGTTTTAACACTTATGATGTTCACAGTATTATTAACCTTGACTGTAGAACACTTGTGATATCACATACATTACCTTGACAGAGAACACTTTGTGATGTCCCACAGGTATATTACCTTGACTGAGAACACATTGTGATGTTCACAGTACATACCTTCACTGTTTAACACTTGTGATTGTCCACAGTCTATTCAAACCTCTGATGTAGACACTTGTGATGTCCACAAGTTTATATTACCATTGACAGTTTTTAGAACACTTTGTTGAATGTCACAGTATATTAACCTTGACTGTATAAAAACTTAGTTGGATTCACAGTATATTTACCTTTGACTGTAGAACACTGGTGATGTTCACAGTAAACATTTACTTTGACTGAAAAAACACTTGTGGATGTCCAACCAGTATATTACCTTGACTGAGGAACACTTGAGATATCACAGTACATTACCTTGACTGTTATTAACATTCTGAATGTCAACATGTAAATTACCTTGACTGTAGAACACTTGTGAAAATGTCCATTATATTACCCTGACCTTGAAGAAAACACTTGTGATGTCACAGTATCTTTACCTTGACCTTGTAGAACACTTGTGGAAGTCACAGTATATTAACTTGGCTGAAGAAATGTTGTGATGTCACAGTAATATTACCTTGACTGAATAACACTTTTTGAGATGTTATAGAAAAATTTCCCTGACTGAAGAACACTTTTGTGATGTCACAGTATAATACCTTAACTGTAAGAACACTTGTTGATTGGTCCCCAGTACATTACCTTGGACTGAAGAACACTTGTTATGTCCCACAGTATATTAACCTTGACTGTAAACACCTTTGTGATGTCCACAGTAATATTACCTTGAACTGAAGAACCTCTTGTGATGTCACAGTACATTACCTTGACTGAAAAACACTTGTGGATGACCCCACAGTACATTCACCTTGACTGAAGAAACACTTGTGATTGTCACAGTATATAGAGCTGACTGTAGAACACTTGTAGATGTCAAAGTATATTACCTTGACTGTAAAGAACACTTGTGGATGTCACAGAATTATTAACCCTGACTGAAAGAACACTTGTGGAGGTCACAGTAAATCTTACCTTAGACCTGAAGAACACTTGGAATGTCACAGTAATATAACCTTGACTGTAGAACACTTGTGATGTCACAGAATATTACCTTGACTGAAGAAAAGTTTGTGGGATGTCACAAGTAATATTACCTTGACTGAGGAACACTTGTGATGACACAGTACATTACCTTGACTGTTTTTAACACTTGTGAATGTTCCCAGTAAAATTACCTTGACTATAGAACACTTGTGATGTCACAGTATATTACCTTTGACCTGAAGAACACATGTGGGATGTTCATAGTAAATTAACCCTGAATGAAGATAACACTTGTGATGTACATTAGTATATAACTTGCTGAAAGAACACTTGGTGCATGTCACCGAATATTACCTTTGACTGTAGAATACTTGTGATGTCACAGTATATTAACATGACTAAAGAACACTTGTGAAAGCAGAGATATATACCTTGATTGTAAACACTTGTGGATTGTCACAGTAAACATTACTTGACTGTAGAACAACTTGTGATGTCACAGTAAATACCTTGACTGTTTAACAACATTTTTTGATGTCACAAGTATATTACCTTGACTGTAAAAACACTTGTGATGTCAACAGTTATATACCGTTGACTGTAGAAACACTCATGATGTTCTACAGTATATTTACAATTGACTGAAGGAAACACTTTGAAAGTCACAGAATATAACCTTGACTGTTAGAACACTGTGAAAATGTCACAGTAAATTTAACCTTGGAACTGATAGAACACTTGAGGTCCAGAGAATATTAAACCTTGACTGTAGAAACACTTGTATGTTCACAGTATAATTACCTTGACTGTAGAACTACTTGGTGATGTTCACAGTACAATTAACCTTGACTGAAGAACACTTGTGATGTCAAATTATAATTACCTTACTGAGGAGACACTATGTTGTGAGTCCACAGTACAAATTACCTGTCAACTGTTTTTAACAACTGTGTGATGTTCACAAGATAATAGCCCCTTGACTGTAGAACACTTGTTTGATGCACAGTTAATATTACCCTTAGACTGTAGAACACTTGTGAATGTCACCAGAAAAATACCTTGACTGGTAGAACACTTTGGGATGTCCCACAGTATATAACCTATGAATGGTTTAGAACACTTTATGTGATGTCACATTTAAACATTTACTTTGACTGAAGAACACCTTTTGATGTCCACAGTATATTACCTTGACTGACTAACACTTGTGATATCAACAGTAAACATTCCCTTGACTGGTTTAACTACTTGTGGATTCACCAGTATATTACCTTAACTTGTAGTACACTTTGTGGGATGTCACAGTAATTTAACCTGAACTGAAGAACACTTGTGATGTCCACAGTAGTATTACCTTGACTGTAGAACACTTGTGAGGTCACAGTATATTAACTTGGCTGAAGAAATGTTGTTATGTCACAGTATATTACCTTGACTGAAGAACACTTGTGATGTCATAGTATATTACCCTGACTGAAGAAACTCTGGTGGAATTCACAGTATATTACCTAGACTGAAGAAAACTTTGTGATTCCCACAGTACATGAACCTTGACTGAAGAACACTTTGTGATGTCACAGTATTTTTAAACCTTGACCTGTAAAGAACACTTGTCATTGTCACAGTAAATATTTACTTTGGACAGAGGAACACTTGTGGATGATCCAACAAGTAACATACCTTGAACAGTTATTAACCACTTTTGATGTCACATAAATTACCTTGAACCTGGTAGAACCAACTGTGTGGTGTCCACAGTATATTACCTTGACTGTAGAACACTCTTGGAATGTTCCACAGTATAATACAATTGACCTGAAGAAAACACTTGTGATGTCACCAGTATATAACCTTGACCTGTAAGAACACTTTGTGATGTCACAGTTTATTACATTTACTGAAGAAACCCTCGTGATGTCAGAGAATATTACCTTGACTGTAGAACACTTGTGATGTCACAGTATATTACATTGACTGTAGAACAATTGAGATGTCACAGAACATTACCTTGACTGAAGAACACTTGTGGAATGTACACAGTATAAATACCTTGAACTGAAGAACACTTGAGATTTCACAGTACCCATTACCTTCACTTTTTAACACTGTGATGTATCAACAGATATTACCTTGACAGTAGAACACTTGTGGAAGTTCACAGTAATAAATTACCTTGACTGTAAGAACACTTGACAATGTCACAGTATATAAACCTTGACTGTAAAACACTTGTGATGCTCCACAGTATATTTACATTGACTGTAGAAACACTGTTGATTTCACAGTAATAATTACATTGACTGTTTTAACACTTTTGATGTCACAGTAATATAGACCTTGACCTTATAACAACCTTGTGGATGTCACTGAATATTACCTTTGAATGAAGAACACTTGTGATTGTCCCCAATATAATTATTACCTTGACTGTATAACACTTGTTGAGTCCACAGTATATTACCTTGAACTGTAAGAACACTTGTGATTGTCACAGTACATTACCTTGACTGAAAGAACACTTGTGATGTCACCTATATTACCTTGACTGCGGAAACACTTTGTGATGTCCCACAGTACAATTACCTTCACTGTTAAACACTTTTGTGGATGTCACAAGTAATTTAACCTTGAACTGTAGATAAGTTGTAGATAGTCCACAGGTATAATTACCTTGACTGAGGAACACTTGATTGATGACCCACAGTACAATACCTTGACTGTTTAACACTTTTTGATGTCACAGAATTACCTTACTGTAGAACACTGTTGAATGTCACGTATAATTAAACCTGACTGTATAGAACACTCTTGATGGTCACAGTAAATAAATACCATTGACTGAAGAACACTTTGTGATATCCAACAGTATATTTACCTTGACTGTAAACACTTGTGATTTCACAGTATATTACTTGACCTGAATGAACACATGTGATAGTCAGAGAATATTAACCTTGAAACTGTAAAGAACACTTTGAGGAAGGTCACAGTATCTTTACCTTGACTGGAGAACACTTGTGATGTCAACCAAGTTACATTACCTTGACTGAAGAACACTTGTGAAGTCACAAGTAATATTACCTAGAACTGAGGAACACTTGTTGATGTCACAAGTTAACATAACCTTATCACGTGTTTAACACTTGTGATGTCACAGTATAATTTACCCTTGACTGTATAACAATTGTGATGTCACAAGTAAATATAACCTTTGAACTTGTAAGAAAACTTTTTGATAGTCACAGTAATATTGTACCTGACAGTAGAACTACCTTTTAGGATGTCACAGAAACCTTACTTTTGACCTGAAGAACACTTGGTGATGTCACAGTAAATATTACCTTGACTGAGGGAACCTAGTGCATATCACAGTACATTACCTTTTGAACTGTTTAAACACTTCTGAATGTCACAGTATATTACCTTGGACTGTAAACACTGTGAATGTCACAGTATATTACCCCTGACTGGGAAGAAAACACCAACTGAATGGTCACCACAGTATCTTACCTTGACTGTAGAACACTTGTGATGTCACAGTATATTAACTTGGCTGAAGAAATGTTGTGATGTCACAGTATATTACCTTGACTGAAGAACACTTGTGATTGGTCCCAGAGTTATATTGACCCCGAATGAAGAAAACCTTGTGATGTCACAGTATATTACCTTGACTGTAGACCACTTGTTGATGTCACAGTCACATTACTTGACTGGAAATAAACCACTTGTGATGTCACAGTAAATACCTTTACTGTGAAACAACATGTGATGTCACTTATATTACCCTTGACTGTAGAACCTCTTGGTGAATTGCCCACAGTACAATTAACCTTGAACTGAATAACACTTGGATTGTCCACCGTAACAAAATACCTTGACTGAAAGAAACACATGTGGATGTTCACAGTAATAATTTCCCTTTTGACTGTAAACACTTTTGTGAATGAGTTCCCCACAGTATATTACCTTGAACTGGTAGAACTCATAGTGGACTGTCACAGTACATTACACTTTGACTGAAGAACACTTGTGATGTCAAAGTACATTACCTTGACTGAAGAACACTTGTAGGGATGTGCACAAGTACCAAATTACCTTGACTGAAGAACACTTGTGATAGTCACGTAAATCTTACCTTGACCTGAAGAAACACTTGAGATGTCCCACAGAATATACCTTGACTTGTAGAAACACGTTTGCGGATGGACCCAACAGAATAATACCTAAGACTTGTAGAAAAGTTTTTTTGTGATGTCACAGTATATTAACCTTTGAAACTGAGGAACACTTTGTGATTGTCACAGTACATTTACCTTGACTGTTTAAACACTTGTGATGTCCACAGTTAATATTACCTTTGAACTGTAAACACTATTGTGGATATCACAGTATATTTACCTTGAACTGAAGAACACATGTGATGTCCATAGTATATACCCCATGATGATAATACACTTGTATGTCCCATAGTATATTAAACTTTTGAACTGAAGAACACTTTGTGAGGTGTCACAGTAAATATTTAACCTTGGGGGGGGGGACTGTAGAACACTTTGGATGTTTTCACAGTAAAAATATACTTTGACTGAAGAACACTTGTGATGTCAGAGTATATTTTAACCTTTGATTGTTAGAACACTTGTGATGTCACAAGTACATACCTTGAACTGTAGAAACACTTGTGGAATGTCCCCACAGTAAAACCTTACTTTTGGACGAAGAACACTTGTGAAGTCACAGTAAATTACCATGACTGTAGAACAACTTTGTGGATGTCACAGTAATATTACCTTGATTGTAGAACACTTTGTGATGTCACAGTTACAATTACCTTGACCTGTAAACAAACTTGTGATGTCCACAGTAACCTTACTTTGAAATGAAGAACACTTGTGATGGTCCACAGTAATATTACCTTGACTGAGAAACACTTGTGATGTCACCAAGTATATTAAGATGATGAAGAACACTTGTGACTGAAAAAAAATTTTTTGGGTTTCACCCGTAAAATTTCCCTTTACTGGGAAACAATTTGGGGTGGTTCCCCCAGTATATTACCTTGACTTAAAAACACTTTTTGAAGCCCACGTATAAAAACCTTTAACCCGAAGAAAATTGTGATGTCACAGTATATTACCTTGGGCTTAAAACACTTTTGGAAAGTTTACAGTTTTAAATTTTTCCCCTTACCCGGAAAAAACCTTTTTGATGTCCCAGGGAAATTTTCCTTGACTGGGAAAAACAATTTTTGAGTCCCCAGAAAAATTACCTTTTCCGAAGAACCCTGGGGATGTCCCCAGTAAAATTCCCCCCGGAAAGTAAAACACTTGTGAATTTTACAGTAAAATTAAACCCTTTACGAAAAACAAATTGTGAAATTCACAATATTTTCCTTGACTGAAAAAACTTGGAATCCCCCAGTTTTTTAACCTTGGGCGAAAAACCATTGATGTCACAGGGAAATTAAACCCTTTACTGAAGAACAAATTGTGATGTCAAGTAAATTACCCCTTGGGCTGAAAACCCTTTTTTGAGCACAAATAAAATTTTCCTGAACCCGTAAAAAAAACTTTTGATGTCACCGGGAAATTTCTTGACTGAAAAACCCTTGTTATTTACCCGGGAAAAATAACCCAGACTGAGGAACACTTGTGATGTCACAGAAAACCCCTTTACGTTAAAAAAAACTTTTGAAGTCACAGTATAATTTCCTTGACTGTAGAACACTTGTGATGTCACAGTAAAATTAAACCCGACGGAAAACACTTTGAAGTTAACCCGTTAAAAAATTTTCCCCAGACTGAAAACACTTGTGGGTATCACATAAAAATACCTGGCAAGAAAATTGTATGTCAAAAGTATTTTTAACCCTTTAAATGAAGAACACTTGTGATTTCCCTATAAAAAAAACCCCTTACGGAAAACACTTTTGATTGCCACAGAAAAATTTCCTTGGGCTGAAAACACTTATTGTATCCCTTACTGAAAAACACATTTTATAACAAAACAACGAAAGGGGGAAGGGGAAAAGTTTGGGGGGGAAAAGGTTTTTTTTTAAGTTGGGGGGGAAGGAAAAAAAGGGACAAACACAAGTTTTCTACAGTCCAAAAATAATTACCTTTGACATCACAATTTTTTCTTCAGTCAAGGTAATATAAATGTTTACCCTCACAATTTTTCTTTCAGCAAGGGAAAAAATACAAAGACATCACAAATGTTCCTTCCCGTTCCCCGTTTAAAATAAATTGGAACATCAAATTTTCTCAGCCCAAAGGGAATTTTACCTTTTAATCACAAGTGTTCTAAAAGTCAAAGGGGTAAAATACTTGACAACACAAAATGTTTTTCCCTCAGGTTTAAATTTACTGTGGGCATCACAAAATGTTCCCCATTTAATTTAAAATAACCCGTGAAAATCACAAAGTTTTCTTCAAATCCCCCAAATTAATTTCTTGACATACAAAATGTTTCCCCAGTCAAGGTTTAAAAAACGGGGACCTCCAAAAAATTTTTCTTCATTCAAAGGTTTTAAATTTTCCAGTACATCCCCAAGTGGTTTTTCAGTCAAGGAAAAAAATGTGGGCCTCACAATGTTTTTACAATCCCCAAGGTAAAATACTTTTGGACATTTTTAATGTTCTTACCCAAGGGAAAATAAATGTGACATCACAATGGTTTTTTTCATCCCAAAGGGAATTTTACTTGGGAAAACCCCAATTTTTTATTAAAAGTCCCGGGGAAAATTTCTTTGGGCATCCAAGTTTTCTACAGTCCCCAAGGGAAAATACTGTGAATCAAAAAGTGGTTTTTACATTTAAGGAATTAAAAGTGCATCAAAAAGTTTTTAAAAAGTCAAGGTATTGTATTTAAAAAACACAAGTGTTTTTTCCCGCAAATTAAAATACGGACATCCCCAAATTTTTTAAAAATCAAGGGAAAAAAAACTTGGGGGACATCCAAATTTTTTTAACAGTCAAGGGAATAAACTGTACATCACAAGTGGGGGTTCAAAGGGAAAATACTGTGACCCTTTACAATTTTTCCCCGCCCAAATTTAAAAATTTCCCGTGACTCACAAATTTTTTTCCCATCAAGGTAAGAAAAACTGGACATAAAAATTTTCTACATTTAAAGGGAAAAATTCTGTGACATCACCAAATTGGTTTTTAAAAGTTCCCAAAGGTTTTATTAAACTTGGGCATCACAAGTTATCTTCAGTCAGGGGTAAATAATACTGTTAAAAATAAAAATTTTCCCTTTTCCCGTCCCCCAAAGGGGAAATTATTTGAAAACAATGGTTTCCCTTTTCCCAAGGTTTTTAAATGTTTCTGGGTTGGGAACCCCAAAAGCTCAATAAGGAAAACTTAATACGTTTCCTTTCCCCGTCCAAAGGTGAAAATTTTAACTGGGAAAATCAAAAAAGTTTTTCTAACCAGCCCCAAGGTTAAAAAAAATACTTTTTACCATCCCCCAATGTATACCCTTCCCCCCAAAGGTAAATTTAAAAAAGGGGACAAACACAAGTTTTCTTCAGTCACGGTTAAAAACTTTTAAAAATCACCCAAAATGTTTTTTTTCCCTTTAAAAAATTTTATTCCTTTTTCCCCCAAACCAAAGGATTAAAAGGCAAGGTAATAAAAAGGTTGACTCCCAACATTTCTTCACCCAAGGTAATACCCTGTGAACAATCACAAGTTTCTACAGTCTAGGTAAGATACTGTGACATCACAAGTGGTTCATTCCAATTGCAGGTAATATATTGGGTTGACATCACAAGTGTTCTTACAGTCAATGAAATTATACTGTGACCATCAACAATGTTAAACCAGTCAAGGTAATGTACTGTGGATATCACAAGTGTTTTCTTTCAGTCCAAGTAATGTACCTGTTGACATCACCAAGTGTTCTTCATCAAAGTAATGACTGTGACATCACAAGTGTTTCTTATCAGTCAAGGTTAATATACTGTGACATCCACAATTGTTACTAACAGTCAAGGGTTTAATAATACTGTGACAACACAAGTGTTCTTCCAGTCCCCAAGGTAATGACTGTGACATCACAAAGTGTTCTCTTACAGTCAAGGTAATATAACTGTGGACATCACTAGTGTTTTCAACAGTCAAGTAATATTCTCTGACCATCCAAGTGTTCTTCATTCAAGGTAAATATTCTGTACATCACAAAGTGTATCTAACAGTCCAAGTTAATATACTGAGACATCAACAAGTGTATCTTCATCCAAGGTAATGTATCTGTGACATCACAAAGTGTTCTACAGTCAAGGTCAAATACTGATGACATTCATCAAGTGTTTCAGCATTCCCAAGGTTAATATAATGAGACAACACAAGTGTTAATCAGTTCAAGTAATATACTGTGGACAACACAAGTGTTCTACAGTCCAAGTTTAATAACTGTGGACCATGCACAATTGTTCTACAGTCCAAGGTAATATAACTGTGACATCAACAAGTGGTTCTTCAGTCCAAGTTAAATATACTAATGACCATCACAAGTGGGTACTTTCAGTCCCAGGTTAATATTACAAAGACATCACAAGGTTGGTTTTTAATTTCAGTCAAGGTAAGATATACTTGTGACATTCACAAGTTGTTCTACAGTCAAAGGTAAATATACTGTGGACATCACAAGTGTTCTTCCATCCCCACTAATATACTGGGGTTGGACATCACAAGTGTATCCTCCAGTCAAGGTAATATAACTGTGACATCACAAGTGGTTCTTCATTCAAAGTAAAGGTACGGTGACATCAAAAGTGTTCCTACGTTCAAGGTAAATGTAAGTACTTGGACATCACAAAGTGTTTCACAATCAAGGTTATATACAGTACATCCAACAAAGTGTTCTACTACAGTCAAGGTAATATACTGAACCCATCACAAGTTTTCTTCAGTCAAAGTAGGTACTGTGTACATCACTTAAGTGTTCTACATCCAAAGGTTAATGTACTGTGACATCACAAGTGTATCTAACAATCAAGGTAATAAACTCTGACATCACGAAGTGTTACTTCAGTCCAAGGTAAAAATACTGTGACATCACAAGTGGGTTTTTCTACAAGTCAAGAATATAACTGTACAATCACAATTTGGATCTTCAGTCAAGTTTAAATATATAAATGACCATCACAAAGTGTAAACTTCATTCAGGGTAATATTACTAATGACATTCACAAGTGTTCCTTCTGTCAAGGTAATATACTGGTGACCATCACAAGTGTTTTTTTTCTACAGTCAAGGAGTAATAAACTGGTGACCAATCAAACAAGTGTTAAAAACAGTCCCAAGGTTAAATGTTACTGTGACATCACACAAGTGTTTCCCACAGCTCCAAAGGTAATATAATGTGAACATCACAACTTTTCTACAGTCAAGGTAATATCCTTTGACATCACAAAGTGTTTCTATCAGTCAAGGTAAAATACTTGTGACATCCTTCATGTCATCAGTTCAAGGATAAGATTACAGTGACATTCACAAGATGTTTTCTTCAGTCAGGGTAATGTCCTGGTGACATCCAACAAGTGTTTCTTCAGTCAGGTAAATGAACTGTGTCATCACAAGTGTTCTTCATTCAAGGTAAATGTGACTGTAACCATCCACAAGATTCCTACAGTCCCAAGGGTTAATATACTGTGACATCACAAGTTTTCTAAGCGTCAATGTAATATACTGTGACATCACAAGGTTTCTGCATTCAAGGAAATGTACTTGTGACATCACAAGTGTTATTCAGTCAAGGTAATGTACTGTGACATCACAAGAGTTTCTTCAGTCCAAGGTAAAAAATATACTGATGACATCACATAAGTGTGCTAACAGTCCAAGGTACTTATACTGTGACATCACAAGTGTTTTCTTTCAGTATCCCCAAGGTAATGTAACTGTGCAGCAAAAGTTGGTTCCTACAGTCAAGGTAATATACTTGTGGAATCACAGTTTCTTTCAGTCATGTTAATATACTTATGACATCCAATGGTTCTTCAGTCAAGGTAATATACTGTGACTATCCAAACATTTTTCATCAGCCCAAGTTTAATATACTGTGACATCACAAAATTGTTCTAAACAGTCAAGTTTAAGATACTGGTGACAATCACAAGTGTTTCTTCAGGGTCAGGGTAATATACAGTTAACATCAAACAAAGTATCTACAGTCATGGTAATATACTGTTACATCAAAAAGTGTTAAAACAGTCAGGTAATGTACGGTGATTATCCACAAGTGTTCCTTCAGAGTCAAGTAATATACTGTGGACATCAACAAGTGTTTCTCAGTCCAAAGTAATGTACTGTGACACACAATTTTCTACAAGTCAAGTAATATACTGTGACAAATATCACAAGTTTTTCCTACAGTCACGGTAATATAACTGTGACCATCACAAGTGTTCTACAGTCAAGGGTAATATACTGTGGACATCACAAAAGAGTCAAAAAACAGTGAAGGTAATATAACTGTACAATCACAAGAGATTCCCTCAGTCCAAGTTAATATAACTAGTACCATCAACAATGTGGTTTCTTCAAAGTCAAGGTAAGTACTGTGACATCAACAAGTGTTTCTACAGTCAAGGTAATTATACCTGTGACATCAACACAATGTTTTTCTAAACAAGTCCAAGGGTTAAAATTCACTGGACATCACAAGTGTTTCTTCCAGAGTCAAGATAATATACTGTGACATCACAAGTGTTTTTTTTTCTACATTCCCAAGGTAATAATACTGAGACCATCACAAGTGTTCTTCATCCAATGTAATTTACTGTGGACAATCAAAGAGTGTATTTCCCGTACAGTCAAGGGTAATATACTGTGAACAACACAATTTTTTCTTACAGTCAAGGTAATATACTGTGACATCACAAGTGTTAAACAGTCAAGGTAATGTACTGTGACATCACAAGTGTTCCTCAGTCAAGGTAATATACTGTGACATCACAACTTTTCTACAGTCAAGGTAATATACTGTGACATCACAAGTGTTAAACAGTGAAGGTAATGTACTGTGACATCACAAGTGTTCCTCAGTCAAGGTAATATACTGTGACATCACAAGTGTTCTTCAGTCCAAAGTAAAATTGTATCCTGGTGAACATCACAATGGTTCTACAGTCAAGGTAAATATACTGTGACATCACAAGTGTTTTTACAGTCAAGTAATATTCTCTGACACACCAGTGGGTTCATTTCAGTCCCCAAGGTAATATACTGTGACATCACAAGTGTTTTCTACAGTCCAAGGTTCAAAATACTAGGTGACATCAAAAAAGTTGTATTAAACATTACCCAATGTAAATTATACTGTGGACATCACAATTGGTTCTAACAACCAAGTAAATATAACCCTGTACATACACAAAGTGTTTCTACAGTCCAAGTGTAATAACTTGTTGGGACCATCACAATGGATTGATTCTACAGTCCAAGGTCAATAAACAGTAGGCATCACAAGTGTTTTCTACAGTCAAGGTAATATACTGGTGGTAACATCACAATGTTTAAACAGTGAAGGTAATGTACAGTGAACATCACACAGAGGTTACCCACAGTCAAGGTAATTAATACTTGTTGGACTTCACATATGTTCCTTCCAGTCCCCAAGGTTAATGTACTGGTGACATCACAATTTGTTTATCTTAAACAGTCAAGGGTATAAACTGAGTGACATCACAAGTTGGTTCAAACAGTCCAAGGTAAATATTCCCCCTCTGACATCACAAGTGTTCTTCAAGTCCAATTGGTAAAATACTGGTGAAACATCACAAGTGTTTCTACAGTCCAAGTAAAATACTGTGGAATCACAAGTGTCCTATCCGGTCCACTGAATATACTGTTTACATCCAAAAAAGAAAAAAAAGTGTTCTATCCGAGTCCAAGGTAATTATCCTGTGACACCACAAGTTTTTGTTCTACAGACCAAGGTAATATACTTGTGACATCAAAAGTGTTAAAAGCAGTCACGGTATATTTAAACTGTGACATCACAAGTGGTTACCTCAGTCAAAGTAAATATACTGTGACATCCCAATGTTCTAGCCAGGTCCAAGGTAAAATACTGTGACAATCACAAGGTGATTTCTTTCAGACAAGGTTAAGTACTGTGACATCAACAAGTTTTTACTTTCTACAGTCCAAGGGTAATTATACAGTGCATCAACAATGTTTTTTTCTTTCAGTCAGGGTAATATACTATTGACATCACAAGTGTTTCTTCAGTCAAGGTAAATATAACTTTGACCCATCGCAACATTTCATCATGCCAAGTTAATATACTGTGACATCACAGGTGTTTCTACAGTCAAGTAAATATACTGTGACATCACAAGTGGTTCCACTACAGTCCAGTAAATAAACCTGTACCATCACAAGTGTACTACAGGTTTAAGGTAATATTACTGTGGACATCACAAGAGTTTAAACATCCCAAGGTAATGTTACTGTAGACATATCACAAGCGGTCTGTTTAGTCAGTCAAGGAAATACCTGTGACATCAACAAGTGTTTCTTCAGTCAAGTAATGTTCTGTGACATCACAATGATTTCTAACAGACAAGTAATATACTGTGACACACAAGTTTTTTTCTAACAGTCCCAAGGTAGATTACTGTGACATCACAATTTTTCTTACAGTCAAGGTAATATACCGTGGGACATCACAAGTGTCTACAGTCCAAGGGTAATATACTGTGAACATCACAACAGTTTAAAAACAGTGAAAGGTAATTAACCTGTGGAACATCACAAGTGTTTTTTCCTCAGTCCCCAAGGAAATATACGGTTGGAGATCAACCAAGTGTTTTAAATCTTCATCAAGTGTAAAGTAGTACTGGACTTCTACAAGTGTTTCCAACAGTCAAGTAAATATACTGTCGACATCGACCAAAGTGTTTTTCACAGGCAAGTATATCTTCTCTGAACATCACAAGTGTCTTCCTTCAGTCCCAAGGTAATATACTGTTGAACATCACAAGTGTTTCTACAGTCAAGGTAATAAACTGGTGACATCCACAAGTGTTCTTCAGTCCCAATTTGAAATATACTGTACATCAGAGGTTGTTTCTTACACTCAAGGTAATCTACTGGAGTTGTTGGGGGGGGGGGGGGGGACATCCACAGTCGTATTCTCCCTACAGTCAAGGTAATTTAACTTGGCGATGACATCAAAAAAGGTTTTTTAAACAGTCAAGGAATTTGTACTCGTTGCACATCACAATGTTCTACAGTCAATTTAATGTACTGTACATCAACAAGTGTTTCCTACAATCAAGGTAAATACTCACCGTCTGACCATCCACAAGTGTTTCTTCAGTTCCAAGGTAAATATTATCTGAGGACATCACAATGATTTCTCTACAGTCAAGGTAATAATACTGAGGACCATCACAAGTGTTTTCTTCAGACAAGTTAAAAATAAAAAAAAAATAACTATGACATCCACAAAGTTGTACTTTTCATTCAGGGTAAATATACTATCGACATCACAAGTGTTCTTCATCCAAGTAATATACTGTGACCATCACAAGTGGTTCTAACAGTCCCCAAGGTTAATATACTGTGTGACATCACAAGTGGTTAAACAGTCAAGTAATCTGTTACTGTGACATCACAAGTGGTTACCTCATCCCAAGGTAATTTACTGTGACATCACACACAACTTTTCTTACAGTCCAATGTAAATTCTGGTGACATCACAAGTGGGTTTCTACAGGTCAAGGCAATACACTGTGGACCTTCTCAAGTGTTTCTTCGTCAAGGTAACGATACCTGTGACATCACAATTGTTTCCTCAGTCAGGGTAATAATTCTGTGACATCACAATGTTACTACATCCAAGGTAATATACTGGATCGCGACATCACAAGTGTTCTACAGAGTCACTAATATACTGTGACATCAACAAGTGTCTTCCAGTCCAAGGTTAAATTACTGTAGACAATCACAATGGTTTTTTTTCAGTCAAGGGTAATGTTACTGTTGACATCACAAGATACGTTACCAGTTCAAGGGTATATAACTGTGACATCACAAGTGTTTTCTAACAGTCAAGAGTAATCTACAGTGACATAAACCAAAGTGTTTTCCTTTCAGTACCCCAAGTAATTGTTACAGTTGACATCAACAAGTGTTTTTCTACAGTCCCCAAGGTAAATACTGTAGAAATCACAAGTGTTTTCTTCGTGCAGGGAAAATACTAATTACATCGACAATTGTTTGCATTCAGTCAAGGTAATATACGTTGAGCATCACAACATAATCTCTTAACGCCAATGTTAATATACTGTGACATCACAAGTGGTTTTCACAGTCAAGGTAAGATACTGTGTGACATCACAAGAGTTCTTCAGTCAGGGTATTATACTGTGAACATCACAAGTGTTTTCAAACAGTCCAAGGTAGTATACTGTGACATCAGAATGTTAAAATTCCAAGGTAATGGTACTGGTGATATCACAAGTAAATTTTCCTCAGTCATGGGTAATCTACTGTGACAACAAAAGTGTTTTCTTCAGTCAAAGTTAATGTAACTGTGACATCACAAGTGGGATTCCTACCAGTCAAGTAATATACTGTGACACACAGAGTTTTTTCTGCATTCTACAGTCAATGTAATATAACTGTGACATCACAATGTTTTCTACTACAGTCAAAGGAATATACTGCTGACATCACAATGGTTCTACAGTACCCAAGGTAATATACTGAGCTACATCACAAGTGTTTTTAAACAGTGAAGGTAATGATACTTGTGTACATCACAAGTTGTTATTATCCTCATCAAGGTAATATACTGGTGATCCATCAACAAGTGTTGTCTTCCGATCCCAGGTAATGTACTGTGACATCAACAAGTTGTTTCACAGTCAAGGTAATTATACTGTGACATCAAAAGTGTAAACAGTCATGGTATTAGTACTAGTACATCACAAGTTGTTCCCTCAGTCCCAATGGAAAATTAAGTGACATTCACAAGTCTAACTATCAAATTCAAGGTAATGAACTTCGTGACATCACACAATGGGTTTCCTACAGTCAATTAAAAAACCTGTGGACAGTCACAAGTGTTCTACATCCCATGGTAATATACCTCTGACAACACAAGGTTCGTTCAGAGATCAAGGTAAATAAACTGTGACATTCAACAAGTCTGTTCCGACAGTCCCAAGGTAATATAAACTGTACAACACCAAGTTGTTTCTTCAGTCAATGTAATGATACTATGCACAGTCAACAAGATGTCTACATGTCACAGGAATTTAAACTGGTGACATCAACAAGAGTTCTACAGTCAATGTAAATTAATAGACTGGAGACATCACCAGTGATCTTATATACATCCCAAAGGTTAAATATATAACGCTGACATCCAAAGTGTTCTCTATGACTACAGTCCCCCCAATGTAATAAAATCTGTGACATCACAAGTGTAAACAGTGAAAGGTAACTGTACTGAAGACATCACAAGTGGTTCCACAGTCCCAAGCGTAATATGACTGGTGACATCACAACTTTTTCATACAGGGTCCAAGTATAAATCCTGTTGACATCACAAATGGTTCTACAGTCAGGTAAAATATATTAATACTGTGGACATCTCAAGGTTATCCTTCCAGTCAAAGGTAATATACTGTGACATCACAAAATTTTTTTGTTCTTCAGTCAAGGTAATATCGTGCATTCACGAAGTGGTTCTACAGTCAAGTTAAAGACTGTGGACAACACAAGTGTTCCTACAAGTCAGCTAATATAACTGTGGACATCACAAGTGTTTTTCTTCATCTAGGCGTAAATTACAGTGACCATCACAAGGTATTTTCAAGTTCCCCAGGTATGTACTGTGACATCCACATAGATTTCTACATTCCCACAAGGTAATAATACTGTGAACATCACAAGTGTTACCCTAACATCAATGTAAATATACCTGTTGAACACACAACAATGTTCTCAGCACAGGTAATGTACCTGTGACAAACACAAGGGTTCAACAGTCGCAATAATATACAGTGGACATCCACAAGTGCGTTTTTTATCATTCAGTCCAGGTAATATACTATGACATCACAAGTTTTCTTCAGTCCCAAGGTAATATTACTGTGGAGGGACTTCACAACAATCATCAGCCAAGTTTTAATATACGTGACCATCAACAAAGTGTTTCTACAGTCCAGGTAAAAACTGTGACACACCGAAACAAGTGTTTTCCTTCATCCAGGGAGGTAAAATATACCTGTACCATCACAAGTGTTCCTATCAGTCCCCCAAGGTAAATAACTGTAAACATCAGAATTGTTCAAACATTCCAGTAATGTATGTGATATCACAATTGGTTCCTCTCCGAAGGTAATTAGACTGTGACATCACAAGTGTTTCTTTCAGTCCTCAAAGGTAATGTCCTACTGGAACCATCACAAGTAGTTTATTCTACAGTCAAGGGTAAAATTACTGATGGACATTCACAGAAGTTTTTCTACATGTCCAAAAAGGTAAATTATACTGTGGACATCACAAGCTGTTTTTCTACAGTTCAAGATTTTAATAATACTTGTGTCCTCAACCAAGTGATCTTCTACATCAATGATAATATTACAGTGACACATCACAAAGTGTATAAACAGTGAAGGTAATGTACTGTGACATCACAAGTGTTCCTCCATTCCAAGTAAATATACTGTGACATCACAAGTGTTCATCAGTCCCAAGGAGTAATGTTACAGTGGCCAATACAAGAGTCTAACAGATCCCATGGGTAATGATATCTGTGACATCAAAAGTGGTTAAGACATACAAGGATATTTTGTTACTGTGGACACCTCACCTAAAGTGTTCCACAGTCGAAGGGAGTAATAAACTTGGTAGAACAATCACAAGGTTCTTCATCCAATGTAATGTACAGTGACAATCACAAGTGGTTCTATTATCAGTCAAGGTAATAAATACTGGTTGACATCACCAAGTGTATTCCTATCAGTCCAAGGGAGTATACTCTGACATCCAACATAGAGTTTTTCTTCGTCAAGGGTAATAAACTGTGACAATCAGCAAGATTGTTCTAACAGTCAAGTAATATACGTGACATCACAAAGTGTTCTTTCTAGATCAATGTAATATACTTGTGACATCACAAAGTGTATTTCTACAGTCCAAGAGGTAATAAAACTGTGACATCACAAAGTAATTCAAGAACAGTCAAGTTAATATACTGTAACCATCACCAAGTTATTCTAAACAGTCAAGGTAATATACTGTACATCTCACAATTTTTCTACAGTCCAAGGTACTATACTGTATACAACACAAGTGTATTAAACATGAAGTAAAGGTAGACTGTGACATCACAAGTGGTTCCTCAGTTCAGGTAAAATATACTGGCCACAACAAGTGTCTTCATCAAGGCTAAATACTGTGACCATCACAATTGTTCTACAGTCAAGGTAATATACGTGACATCCACAAAGTGTTTCGACATCCAGGGTAAAATTCCTCCTGACATCACAAGTGTTCTTCAGTCCAAGGTAATATACCTGCGTGACATCACAAGTGTTCTAACAGTCAAGTAATATACTGTGTGACAATCACAAGTGGTTTCCTCAGTCAAATGTAAAATACTGTGACATCAAGTCAAGTGTTTCTACAGTCAAGGAAAATAACTGAGACACCACAATTGTTCCAACAGTACCAAGGTAATATACTGAGGAACATCAAAATGTGTTAAACAGTCATGGTATTGTACTGTGAACATCACAAAGTGTTCCTCAGTCAAATAATATACTGTGACATCACAAGAGTATTCTATCAGACAAAGGTAAAAAAATACTGTGGAACCATCACAAATTGTTTATCTTCCAGTCCAGTAATTACTTGGGGGACCATCAACAAGTGTTTTCTACATCCGAAGGTAAATTATACTGTGACATCACAAGTGTTTCTTCGTCAGGTAATAACTATACATCACAAGAGTTTCCTTCAGACCAAGGTTAATATAATGTGGAAATCGCAACATTTCTTCAGCAAGTAATATACTGTGTGGACATCACAAGTGTTCTAGCTGTCCTCAAGTAAATAGACTGTGAGAACATATCACAAGTGTTCTGTCAAGTCAGAGGTAATATTAACTGTTGACCATCTACAAGTGTACTAAACACGCGACCACCCCAAGGTAATATACTGTGACATTCAACACAATGGCGTTAAAACAGTCAAGGTAATTGTACTTGTGGAAATCAACAAGTTTTATATCAGTCCCCAAAGTACATATACTTGTGACATCACAAGTTTTCTTCAGTCAAGTATTGTAACTTGACATCACAAGTTTTCTACAGTCAAGGTAAAATACTGTATCATCACAAGTGTTCTTCATTCAGCTAATAAACTGTGACATCAAAAGTGTTCTACAGTCAAGGATAAAATTAACTGTGACCATCACAAGTGTTCTACCAGTCAAGGTAAATACTTGAGTGACATCACAAGTGTTTTTTAAACAGTGAGGTAAAAGTACTGTGAACATCCACAAAGTGATCCTCATCAAGGTAACTATACTGGACCATCACAAGTTTCTTAGTCAAAAGGTATAATGTAAGTCTGGACATCCACAAGTGGTCTACGTCAAGGAATTATACTGTTGACATCACAAGTGTTTTCTACAGTCCAAGAGAGTAATATTCTCTTGACAATCACAAGTGTTCTTCAAAGTCAAGTTAATAATCCTGTGACATCACAAGTGTTTCTAACACGTCAAGTTTAATATACCTTGTACATTCAACAAAGTTCTTACATTCATGTAATATACTGTAAACAATCAAGAGTGTTTAGCAGTCCAATGATTAGATAATACTGTGGAAAACACAAGGTGTTTTTTTTATCTAATCAGTCAATGTAATATACAGTGACACATCAAAAGTGTTAAACAGACAAAGGTATTGTACTGGAGACAATCACAAGTGTTTTCTACAGTCCCCAAGGTAATGGTTACTGTGACATCACACGAGTGTTACTAACAATCAAGGTAGATATACTCTGAACAACACCAATATGATCTTCATAGTCCCCAAGGTAAATATACTGTGAACATTCACACAGTGTTCTAACAGTTCCAAGGAAATACCTGTGACCCAATCACAAGTGTTTCTTCAGTCCAAGTTAACTAAACTAAAGACATTCACAAGTGTAACTTCATTCAGGTAATTATCACTAATGATATGACATTCACAAGTGTACTTCCATCAAGTAATACTACTGTGACCATCACAAGAGGTACTACAGTCCAAGGTAATATAACTGATGACATCACAAAGGTAGTTTTAAACAGTCAAGGTAATGTACAGTGAACATCACAAGTGTACCTCAGTCCAAGGTAATAAACTGGTGACATCACTACTTATTTTTCTACAGTCCAAGGGTAATATTCCTCGTGACATCACAAGTGTTTACTAACAGTCAAGGTAATATACTGTGACAACACAAGTATTTCTTCAGTTCCAAGGTAAGATACTGTGACATCACAAGTGTTCTCAGTCAGGGTAATAGTCTGTGACATCACAAGTGTTCTAACAGTTCAATAGGTTAATATACTGATGACATCACAAATGGGTTTTCTACAGTCACTTAATATACTGCGTGACTATCACAAGTTTTTCTTCAGTCAACGGTAAATGTACTGAGTACAAATACAACAATGTGTTATATTCTAAGTCAAGGTCAAGGTACTGTGATCATCTACAATAGTATATCTACAGTCAAGGTAAGCAATACAGTTACATTCACAAGTGTTTTTTCTACAAACGAGTCCAAAGGTAAAATATTACTGTGACATAAACGTGTTTCTTCAGTCAAGGTAATGTCTACTGTGACCATCACAAAGTGTTCTACAGTCCCAAGTTAATATACTGTGACATCACAAGTGTTCTTCAGTCAGGGTAATATACTAATAACATTCAACAATGTCTCTTTCCAGATTTTTAGGTAAATATTAACTAGTGACATCACAACATTTCTTCACAAGTTAAATATACAGTACCATCCCACAAGTTCTTTCTAAACGAGACCAATTGTAAATACGAGAACATCACAAGTGTTCTTTCATTCCAGGTAATAACTGTGACATCACAAAGTGAGTTTCTACAAGTCCAAGGTATATACGGTGACATCAGAAAGTGTTAAAACAGTCCAAGAGGTAATGTACTGTGATATCCACAATTGTTTCCTCAGTCAAGGTTAATATACGTGGTACATCACAATTAGATCTTCAAGTCAAAGTAATGTACTGTGACATCACAATGTGTTTCATACATCAAGTAAAATATACTGTGACATTATTCACAAGTTATTCTACAGTCCCAACGTGTAATAATACTGTGAACATCACAAGTGTTCTACAGTCAAGGTAATATACTGTGACATCCACAAGTGTTTCTACCGTAAAGTAAATTAAAACAGTGTACATCACAAGTGTGTAAAACAGTGAAGGTTAACTGTAACTGTGGACATCCACAAGTGAGTTCCCTCACGTCAAGGTAATATACTCGTGACTTCACAAGTTTTTTTCATCCCAGTTCCCCAAGGTAATGGTACTGTAGACATCACAATTTTTTTTCTACAGTCAAGGTAATATACTGTTGACATCAAAAGTTTTAAACATTTCAAGGTATGCGTAACTGCGTGACACCACAATGTTCCTTCAGTCAAGGTAATTATACTGTTGACATCACAAGTGTTTCTTCATCAAGGAAATGTACTTGTGACATCAACAAAGTGTTTCTACTATTCAACGGGTAAATATAATACTGTGGACATCAAATTGATTTACACTCCACAGGGTAATAACTCCACTGACATCCACACAAGTGTTCTTTCAGTCCCAAAGGTAAAATACTGTGACAATCACAAGTGTTTCCTACAGTCAAGTAAATTTACTGGTACAATCAACTAGTGTTCTTCAGTCAAATGTAATATACCTGGTGACATCACAATGTTACTACACATCAAGGTACTAGACAGTGACATCACAATGGTTTCTACAGTCAAGGTAAATATACTGTGAACAAATCCACAAAGTGTTTCTACAGTCCCAATGTAAATATAATCTGTGACCAATCCCAAGTGGTTCCTAACAGTCAAGGTAATATACTGAGACCATCACAAGTGTTAAACAGTGAGGGTAATGTAACTTGAGACATCACAATGTTTCCCTCAGTCCAAGGTAAATATTCACTGAGTACCATCACAAGTGTTTTCTTCAGTCCAAGGTAATAGTACTGGTGACATCACCAATTGTTCTCACAGTCAAAGGTAATAATACTGTGACAAAAAAATCACAAGTGATTCTACAGTCAAAGGTAATATTTACACTCTGACCATCACAAGGTGTTTCCTTCAGTCAAGGAATATAGCTGAGACCAACACAAGTGTTCCTACAGTCCCAAGGTATATACTGTGACATCACAAGATGTTCTTCATCCAATAGTAAAATACTGTGACATCAAGAGTGTTCTACAGGCAAGGGTAATAAATTACTGTGACCCACAAGTGTACTAAACCGTCAAGGTTAATATACTAGTGACATCAAAAGTTTTAAAACAGACAAGGTATGTAACTGTACGCATCACAAGGTGTTCCTCAACCCAAAGTAAATATACTTGGACACACCAGTGTTCTACAGTCAAAGGTAAAAAATACTGTACCATCACAAGTGTTTTTTCTTCAGTCAAGGTAAATCGTACTGAGTGACATCACAAGGTGTTCTACATTCAAGGTTAATACACTGTGACCTCCCACAAGTGTTTTACTTCCAGTCCAGGGTAAATAACTATGATACATCCACAAGTTTGTTTTCTTCAGTCCCAAGAATATACTGTGAAATCGAGCAACATTTTCTTCAGCCAATTTTTAATATACTGTTGGACATCACAATTGTTAAGTTCCTACTCGTCCAAGGTAATATATCAGTGGAACATCACAAGTGGGTTTTTTCATCAGTCAGGGTAATATACTGCTGAACCAATCACAAGAGTACAACAGTCAAGGTAATAATACCTGTGACATCCAAAACAAAGTGTCTCTATTTAAAACATTCAAGGTAATGTACTGTGTTTATCAAAAAGTGTTAGTCATCCCAAGGTAATTTATTAACGTACATCACAATTAGGTTCTTCAGTCAAAGTAACTGTACTTTACAATAAACAATGTTTTTCTACAGTCCAAGGTAATATAACCTGAGTGGACCATCACAAGTGTTTCTACAGTCCCCCAGAGGTAATATCCAGTGACATTCACAATGTTCTAACAGGTCAAGGTAAATATAAGCTGTGACATCACAAAGTGTTAAACAGTGAAGATAAAGTCTGTGACATCACAAGTTTTTCCTTCATCAATGGTAAAGTATACGTGACAATCACAAGTTGTTTCTTCAGTCAAGGACAATGTAACTGTGACATCACAAGTTTCTATCAGTCCAAGGTTAAATAACTGAGACATCACAACACAAGGTGTCTTCCTAGCAATCCCAAGAATAATTCTCTGACATCACCAAGTTTTCTTCCAGTCAAGTTAAATAACTGTGGTGACATCCAAGTGTATTCTACTGTCAATGTAAAAAATATCTCGTGACCATCACAATATGTTTTCTTAGTTCATGTAATATACTGGTAACATCAAAGAGTGTGTTTCTCTAACATTCAAGGTTAATATACTGTCTGGACATCACAAGTGTTCTACAGTCAAGGTAAAAATACTGTGACATCAAAAGTGTTTTATAAACAGTCAAGGTATTGTTACTGTGACAATCACAAGTGTTCTACAAGTCACAGGTAATGATAACTGTGACAACACATTAGTTCCTAAATCTCAATCAAGATAATATCTCTGACCAATCAAACAAAGTGTTCTACAGTCAAGGAAATATAACTGTGATACATCCAACAAGTGTTCTACCAGTCAAGTAATATACTGATGACATCACAAGTGTTCTCAGTCAATGGTTTTAATCTATACTAATGACAGCACCAGTGGTACTTCATCAGGGTAAATATACCTATGACATCCACAGGTGTTTCCGTTCATTCAAGGTAAAAATACTGAGACATCACAAAAATAAAATAAAGTGTTTGACTACATTCCAAGGTGAATATACTGTGACATCACAAGTGTAAAAACATCAGGTAATGTACAGTGGACATCACAAGTGTTCCTCATGTCCCCAAGTATATCCTGTGACATCACAACATTATTCTACAGTCAAGGTATATATTCTGTGACATTCCAAGGTGTTTCTACAGTCAAGTAATTTACATGTGACATCCAAATGGTATTTCTACAGTCCAAGGTAAATTCCTTGTAGACATCACAATGTTTTCTTCATTCAGTAAAATATCTGTGACATCCACAAGTGTTCTACACAATCCAAGGTAATAAACTGTAGCATACAAGTTTCTACATGTGAGCTTAAATATACTGTGACATCACAAGTGTTTTTTCTACATCAAGTACTGTAACTTGTCTTGACATCACAAATGTTTTTTTTTCAGTCCAAGGATAAATTTGTACTGGTGACATCACAAGAGTCTTCCTACAGTCAAGTAATATACTGTGACACATCAAACAAGTGTTATCCTAACAGTCCCAAGGTAAAAGAACTGTTGACAAAACAAGTGTTCTTCAGTCAAGGGAATAGTTAAACTCGTGACAATCACAAGTGTTCTACAGACCACGGTAATTTATATATGTGACATCAACAATTGTTTCCTTCATTCAGGAAATTTACTATACATCACAAGGTGTTCTTCAGTCAATGTAATTATACTGGTGACATCACAACATTTTCTTCTCAGCCAAGCTTTAATTATACTGTGACATCACAGAGTGTTTTCCTACAGTTCAAGGTAAAATACGTACATCACAAGTGTTCTTCAGTCAGTGTAAATAACTGTGACAACACAAGTGTTCTACAGATCCCAAGGTAAATAACTGGGTGACATCAGAAGTGGTTAAACAGTCAAGGTATGTACTGTAATATCCACAAGTGTTTTTTCCTCAGTACAACGTAAAATATCTTGTGACCATCACAAGTTAGTTCTTCATCAAAGTAATGTACAGAGACATACAAGTGTGTCTAAACAGTTCAGGTAATAGTGACTGTGACAATCACTATATTTATTTCCTAGACAGTCCCAAGTTTTATACTGTTACCTCACAAGGTGTTCTACAGTCAAGGTAATATAACTTTACATCACAATTGTACTCAGTCAAGGTAATGTACAAGGGACATCACAAGTGGTTTCTACATTCAAGGAATGAACTTGGTGACATCACTAATTTTTCTACAGTCAAGGTAATATACTGTTTTTCCACCGAGTGGTTTTCTACAGTCAACGGTTAATATATACTGTGACATCACAAGTGTCCCCATCTTGCAGTCCAAAGTAATGTACTGTGACATCACAAGGTGTTCTACAGTCAAGTAATATACTGTGACTCACACGTTTTTGTTTAAACAGTCAAGGTAATGTACTGTGATATCACAAGTGTTCTTTAGTCAAAGTAATGTACTGTGACATCACAAGTTGTTTCATCATCCAAAGTAATGTACTGTGGACATCACAAGTTTCTACATCAAGTAAATTAACTGTTGACATCACAAGTGTTTTCGACAGTCAAGGAAATATACTGTGACATCAACAGGTGTTCCATTTCAGTCCAAGGTAATATAGTACTGTGACATCACAAGTGTATCAACATCTAGGTAATTATACTGTGACATCACAAGGTGTTCCCTACAGTCAGTAATAGTTCTCTGACCATCACAAGTGTTTCTTCAGTCAAGTTAAGTATACCTGTGACATCACAAGTGTATTCTACCAGTCAAGTAATATACTGTGAACAATCACAATGTTCTTCCGTCAAAGAGTAATGTAACTGTAACATCACCGACAAGTGTACTACAGACAAGTTTTAAAAATACTGTGACATCACAAGTGTTCGCTACAGTCCCCAAATAATAATGCAGACATCACAATGTTTCTTCAGTTCCAAGTTAATATACTATGACAATCACAAGTGTATACTATCAGTCACGGGTGAAATAATCTAAGGACCATCAACAAGTCTGTTTTTCTTACAGTCCAGTAATTAATACAGTTACATCAACAAGAGTTCTTCAGTAAAGAGTAATAATACCAGTGACATCACCAGAGTTTTCTTTCTACAGTCAAGGTAAATAACTGTGACCATCACAAGGTGTTATCTAGCAGTCAAAGGTAAACATACTTGTAGACATCACAAGTGTTCTACAGTCAAGTGTAATATACTGTCGACATATCACAAGTGGTGAACAGTGAAGTTAATGTACAAGTATGACAACACAAGTTGTTCCTCAGTCCAAGGTTAATATACTGTGACATCACATAGTGTTCCTTTCCAGTCCCCAAGGTACATGTACTGTGACATCACAAGAGTTCTACAGTCAAGGTACTTAAGTAACTGTGACCATCACAAGTGGTTCTACAGTCAATCGGTAATAAACTTCTGACAACAACAAGGTTTCTTCATCTAGGTAATATACTTATGCGACATCAACAAGAGTTACTACAATCAAGGTTAATATACTGTGACATCACGAAGTGGTTCTTCAGTCCAATGTAAATATTACTGTGGACATCAAAGAAATTGGTTCTACAGTCAAGAGGTCAAATACTGTTGACATCACAAGTGTTCTACAGTAAGGTAATATATCCTTGTTGACATCAAATGTTAAGAAACAGTCAAGTATTGTACAGTAGACATCACAATGTTCCCGTCATACAAGGAAATATACTGTACATCACAAGAGTTCTACAGTTCACCAAGGTAAATATACCGTCTGTGGACATCCAAAGTTGCGTTTCTTCAGCTCAGGTAATGTTACTGTGACGCACAAAGTGTTTCTACAGTCCAAGGTAATATACTGTGACATCAAAATGTTCTTCAGTCAGGGTAATATACTATATGACAATCACAAAGATGTTTCCTTCAGAGTCAAGGTGCAGTAATATACTGTGACATCCAACAACATTTTTTCAACACCAATTATTATAACTGGTGTGACCATCACAAGTGTGTCAACAGTCAAGGGTAAGAATACTGTTGAACATCACAAGTGTTTTTTTTCTTCAGGTCCAGGCTAATATACGATAACATTACACAATTGTTTCACAGTTCAAAGGTCAATATAACAGTGAACATCACAAAGTGTTAAAAAACATCAAGGTAATGTACTGTGATATCACAAGTGTTCCTCAGTCAAGGTAATATACTGTGACATCACAATGTATTCTTCAGTCAAAAAGTAATGTCACTGTGTACCATTCAAACAATAGTTTTCTAACATGTCAAGTAACTTGTACGAGAGTACAACACAAAGTTTATCCTACAGTCAAGAGTAATATACAGTACAGTCACAAGGTTTCTAACAGTCAAGGTAAATAACTGTGACATCACAGATGATCCTACATCAAGGTAATATAACTGTTGAACATCAACAAGTTGTTAAAAACAGTGAAGCGTAATTTGTACAGGTGACATCACAAGTTTTGTCCCTCATCACGTAATTAACTGTGACATCTAACAAGTGTTTCCTTCAGTCAAGGTACATGTACTGTGGGACCATCACCAAGTGGTCTTCTACAGTCAAGTTAAATATCTACTGGTGACATCAAAAGAGTTAAACAGTCCAAGTATTTGTACTTTGACATCACAAATGTTGCCCTTCAGTCCCCCAAGTAAATATACTGTGACTCATCACAAGTAGGTTCTTCAGTCACGGGTAATGCTAACTTACATCACGTAGTGTCTATCAGTCAAGGTAAATTATATCTGTACATCACAAGTGTTCTACGTTCAAGTAATATACTCTGACATCACAATGTACTATCATACAGTCAGGTAATATACAGTGACATTCACACGTGTTTTCCTACAGTCCCAACGTATAATATACTGTGACATCACATGTGTTATTTCTTCAGTCAATGTTAATATACTGTGAACATCAACAAAGTGTTTCTACAGTCAAGGTTAGAAATACTGTGCACATCACAGAAGTTGTTTTCCTAACAGTTCCCAAGTAGTAAATATACTGGGTGACATCAAAACAATTTTATCAACAGGTTCCAAGGTTATATCTACTGTGACCCATCCCACAAGTTGAACTACAGTCAAGGTATATACTGTGACATCACAAGTGGTTAAACAAGTGAAAGGTAATGTTCCTGTGAGACAATCACAATTGGGATTCCACATCAGGGAAATATAGCTGTGACATCACAAGTGTTCCTTCAGACACCAAGGTTAATGTTACTGGTTACATCACAATTGTTTTTCTACCGTCAAGGTAATATACTGGGTGAACCACTCACAAGGTGTTTCTAACAGACAAGTTAAATAATCTCTGACATCACAAGTGTTCTTCAGTCCAAGGTAATATACTGAGTACATCCACAATTAGAGTTCTACAGTCAAGTAATATACTGTAACCATCACAAGTGATCTTCAGTCAAATGTTAATTATACTGTTACACTCAAGAGTGGTTCTACAGTTCAAGGTAATATACTGTGACACACAAGTGTACTCTACAGTCAAGGAAATAAACTGGATGACATCTAAAAGTGTTCTAAACATCAAGGTAATTGTACAGTGACATCACAAGTAGTTCACCTCAAGTCCTAAGAAATTATACAGTGACACATCACAAGTGTTATACAGTCTCAAGGGTAAAATACTTGTGGACATCACAAAGTGTTATTCTTTCAAGTCAAGGTAATGTACTAGTGACCATCACAAGTGGTTTCATACAGTCCAAGGTAAATTAATAACTTGTGGACATCGAACAAGTGAATCTTCATCCAGGGTAATATTAAATACATCACAAGTGTTTTTCTTACCAGTCCAATTCATAAACTGGGTGAAATCGCAACATTTCTTCACCAAGTTAATATCTACTGTGGACATCACCAGTGTTCTCTACAGTCCAAGTAATAACTGTTACCATCACAAGTGTTTCTCTTCAAGTCCAGTGGTAATATAAACTGTGGACATCCAACAAGTGTACTAACCAGTCAAGGTAATAAACTGGTTACCCAATCACTAGTGTTAAACATCAAGGGTAGATGTACTGATGGATATCACAAGTGTTAGTCAGTCAAGGTAAAATACTTGGTGACATTCACAATTGTTCTTCAGTCAAAGTAACGTACTGTGACATCACAAGTGTTTCTTACATCCAAGGTAATATACTTGTACATCACATAAAGGTGTTTCTACATCCAATGTATTATAACTGTGACATCACAATGGTTCTACAGTCCCTAGGTAAATTAAAACTGTGACAACACTAAGTGTTCTCCAGTCAAGGTAATAAACTCGTGAACATCACAATGAATATAACAGTGAAGGTAATTGTACAGTGGACATCACACGTTGTTTCCTCCAGTCAAGGTAATACTACTGGTTACATCACAAGAGTTTTTCTATCATGTTCAGGTAATAAGTAACATTGACATCACAAGTGTTTTCTACAGTCAAGGTAATATACAGGTGACATCACAAGTGTTCTAAACAGCCCAAGTAAAATATTCCTCTGACATCACAAGTGTTTCTTCAGTCAAGGATAATAGAACTGTGACCATCACAAGTGTTTCACAGTCAAGGCGTCAATTATCTGAGTTACATCCCACAAGTTGTTACTTCATCAATGTAAAAATAACTTTGAACCTCAATAGTGTTCAACAGTCAAGTAGTAATATACTGGTGACCATCACCAAGTGTCTACAGTCCAAGGTAAAAATATACTGTGACATACAAAGTGTAAACAGTCGAAGGTATTGGTACTGTGGACAATCACAATGTTTTCTACAGTCGAAGGTGTTAATGTACTGTGACATCACAGGTGTTCTACAATCAAGGTAAGTATACACCTGACAGTCACAAGTGGTTTCTTCAGTCCAAAGTTAATATACTGTTGACATCACAAACAGTGTTCTAAGCAGTCAAGTAAAATATAACTGGTGACATCCACAATTAGTTTTATCTTCAGTATCCCCAAGTAATATAACAAACATCACAAGTTATCATCATACAGGGTAAATATTTACTATGACATCACAAGTGTTTTCTTCAATCAAGTAAATATACCTGTGTCATCACAAGTGTTCTACCTCAAGGTAATATAGCTTGTGACATCACAGTTGTTAGAACCAGTCAAGGTAAATGTACTGGTGAGACATCACAAGTGTTCCTCAGTCAAGGTATATACTGTGACATCTAACAACTTTTTCTACAGTCAAGGTAATATACATTGACATTCCAAGGTTTTATTTCTACCGCCAGAGTAATTATACTGATGACATCCTCAAGTGGTTGTCTTCAGTCAAGGTAAGTACTGTGACATCACAAGTGTTTTCTTCATCAGGTAATATTCTGTAGACCATCACAAAGTGTTCTACAGGTCCAAGGTAATATACTGGTGACATACACAAGTGATCCTACAGTGGAGCTCTAAATATTCACTAGTGACATCACAAGTGTTTTTCTTCTAGTCCAAGTAATGTTACTGTGACATCACAAGTGTTTTTTTCAGCACGGTAATGTACTGAGTGGACATCACAGATCTCCTACAGTTTTTTTTTCCCCCCCCCCCACCCAAAAAGTAATATACTGTGACATCACAAAGAGTTCTACAGTCAAGGTAATTATACTGTGACATAACAAGTGGTTCTTCAGTCAAGGTAATGTAACTGTGGACATCACAAGTTGTTTTCTACAGTCCAGGTAAAAGATACTGTGACATCACAAGTGTTTTCTTCATCCAGGGTAAATATTACTTATGAAAACATCACAAGTGTTCTTTCAGTCAAGGTAATATACTGTGACATCAGCAACATTTCTTATTTCCTTCACCCCACAGTTTTTTTTAATAAACACTGGACATCACAATGTTCTACAGTCCAAAGGTAAGAATACTGAGTGCGCGCGCGAGCGCGCGACACACACATCTTCAGTCAGGTAATAACACTGTACATCACACAGTGTTTTTCTTACAGTCAAGGAGTGAATATACCTGTGACATCAGAATGTTTAATACATCAAGGTAATGTAACTGTTGAATATCCAAGTGTTCCCTCAAGTCAAAGGTAAATGATACTAAGTGACCAACCACAAGGTGGTTCATCTCAGTCAAGTAATGTACTGGTGACAACACAAGTTGGTTCTACGTCATGGTAAATATACTGTAGACAATCACACAGTTTTTTCTACAGTCAAGTAAAATAACTGCGATGACAACACAAGTGTTTTTCTACACGCCACTACAAACGTATATACTGGTGGGACCATGACAAGTGTTTTCTACAGTCAAGGTAAGTCTGTGCATCACAAGTTTCCTTCACAGTCCAAGGTAATGTTACTGTGACATTCACAAGGGTTCTACAGTCAAGCGTAATATACTGTGACATCCAAGATTTCTACAGTCAAGGTAAATACTGTGTACCATCACCAGGTGTATTTTCTAAATCAGTCCCACGGTAAATATAACTGTGGACCCATCAAACAATTTTCTACAGTCAGGAATATACTGTGACCATCACAAGTGTATAAACATGAGGAAAAGTTATGTGGACATCACAAGAGTATGCCTCAGACCCCAAAGGTAATATACTGAGACCATCACAAGTGTTCTTCAGTCAAGGTAAATGTACTGTGACATCACAATTGTTCTACAGTCAAGGTAATATACTGTACATCAAAAGTGTAAATACATCAAGGTATTGTAAAACTGTGAAACATCACAAAGTATCCTCAGTCAAGGTACTATACTGGAAATGGTGACCATCACAAGTGGCGTTACTTCAGTCCCAGGTAATGTAACTGTGAACATCACAAGTGTTTTTCCTACAGTCAAGGTAATATAGACTGGACTAATCACAATTGTTTCTACATCAAGGTAAATATACTGTGGACATCACAACATTCTTTTCAGCCAAGGTAATAATACTGTGGACAGTCACAAGTGTTTTCTTTACAGTCTAAGGAGTAATTATTCTCTGACATCACATTGTATTCTTCAGTCAAGGAAATATACTGTGACATCACAAGTGTTCTACAGTCCTAGGTAAAATACTGTGACATCCACAAGTGTTATCTTCTCCCAGTCAAGTAATATACTATGACATCACAAGGATTGTTGCTACATTCAAGGTAATATACTTGTGTGGACATCACAATGTATAAACAGTACAAGTTAATGTAAGACAGAGACATCACAAGAGTTCCTCCTCAAGGGTAAAAAACTGTGACATCGACTAACCTTATCTACATTCCAAGGTAAAAATACTGTGACATCACAAGTTTAAAACCAGAGAAAGGTAATGTACTGTGACATCACAAGTTGTTCCTCAGGTCCAGATAATATACTGTTTGACATCAACCAACTTAACTACAGTCAAGTAATATACTGGTGACATCAACAATTAGTTAAAACAGTGAAGGTAATGTGACGGTGCATCACAAGTCTTGGGTTCCTCAGTCCAAGGTAATATACTGTGAACATCAACAATTAGTATCTTCCAGTCAAGGTAATGTACTGTTGGACATCACAAGAGTGTTCTACGTCAAGTAATTATTACTGTTGACTTCACAAGGTGGTTATAACAGTCAAGCGTAATATCTCTGACACTCACAAGTGTTTCCTTCACAGTCAAGGAAAATTATACGTTGAACAATCACAAGTTGTTTATTTCTACAGTCACGGTAAATATACCTGAGGTACAATCAAAAGTTTTAAACAGCTCAATGGTGCTTGTACTGAAGAACATCACAAAGTGTTTTTCCCTCAGTCAAGGTAATAAACTGTGACATCACCAAGTTGTTCTTCAGTCCAGGTAAAATGTAACCTGGTCTGGACATCACAGAGTGAGTCTACAGTCACGGTAATATACTGTGAACATCACAATGTTTTTCTACTAAGTCCAAGGTAATATAACTCTGACATCACAGAGTTTTTCTTCCAGTTCCAAAGGAAATATACTGTTGACATCACAAGTGTTCTACAGTCCCCAAGGAAATAAACACTGTTAACAATCACAAAGTTTATTCTTCAGTCAATAGTAAAATTACTGTGGCCATCAACAAGTGTTCTACAGTCCAGATAAATACTGTGACATCACAATTGTTCCTACAGTCAAGGTAATATACTGGACATCACAAGTTGTTCTACAAGTCATGGCGTAAAAAACTTGTGACATCAAAAGTGTTTCTATCAGTCAAGGTAATATACTGTGACATCACACACTCTAGTATAAATAGTGAAGAAAATGTACAGTGACATCACAAGTGGTTCCTCATCGAGGTATATACTGTACATTCAAACAATTGTTTTTTCTTCAGAGTCAAGGTAAAATTACTGTTGACATCACAATGGTCTAACAGTCAAGGTAATAATAACTAACTTGTTTACATCACAAGTGTTCTACAGTCAAGGTAATATTCTCTGACATCACAAGTGTTCTACCAAGTATAATATACTGTGAAAACACAAGTGTTTTCAGTCAAGGTAATATACTTGACATCAAAAAGTGTCTTCAGTCAAGGTAAAATAAATGGACACACAAAGTGGTTCTACAGTCAAGGTAATATACTGTGACACACAAGTGTTTCTACATCAAGTAATAACTGTGACATCACAAGTGTTAAAAATCCAAGGTAATTTATTGGACATCACAATGTTCCTCAGTCAAGGGAATATACTGAGAAAATCCCAAGTGTTCTTCAGTCCAGGTAATATACTGTGACATCACAACTGTTCTTCAGTCAAGGTAATATACTGTGACATCACAAGTGTTCTACAGTCAAGGAAATATAATGTGACATCACAAGTGATCTACAGTCAAGGTAATAATACTGTGACCATCACAATGTTCATACAGTCAAGGTAAAAATATACTGTGAACATCACAAGTGTTCTTCAGTCCAATGTTAATATACTGGTAAACATCAAGAGTGTACAAACAGTCAAGGAAAATTATACAGTGATCATCCACAAGTGTATCTACAGTTCAATAAATATACGTAGTACATACAATAAAGTTTAAACAGTCAAGTATAGTACACTGTGACATCCAACAAGTGTTTATTTCCTCAGTCAAGAGAGTAATATACCTATGACATCACAGTGTTTCTTCAGTCAACCGTAATGTAACTGTGACAATCAAAAGTGTTTTCCTACCATCCCAAGATTCTACAGTTACATCACAATTGGTTCTACAGTCCAAATGTATAAACTCTGACATCACAAGTGGTTCTTGCAAGTCAATGAAATATACATTTGACATCACAAGTGTTTCTGACAGTTCAAGTTACATAACTGTGACTTTCACAAGTTTGTTTCTTCAGTCAATTTAATATACGTGTGGACATCCAACAAGTTTCTACAGTTCCAAGGTAATATACTGTGGATCATTCACCAGCGCAAGTGTTATCTAACACAGTCCCAATGGAGTAATATACTGTGACATCACAAGTGTTTCTACAGTCCCAAGGTTAATATACTGTTGACATCACAAGTGTTTCTACAGTCAAGGGTAATATACTGTGACATCACAAGTGTTCCTACAGTTCAAGGTAAATATACCTGTGGACAATCACAAGTGTTCTACAGCAAAGGTAATATACTGGGTACATCACAAGTGTTAAACAGTGAAGTAATGTACTGTGTGACACATCACAAGTGTTCCCTCATCAAGGTAAATACTGGTGGACACTCACAAGTGTTCTTCAGTCAAGGGTATTGTACTGTACATCCAGCACAAGCGTGTTCCTACAGTCAAGGTTAATATAACAGTGACATCAACAAGATGTTCAACAGTCAAGGGTAAAATTCTCTGACATCACCAATGTTCTTCATCTCAAGTAATAAAACTGTGACCATTCACAAGTGATTTCCCGACAGTCCAAGTATATAACTGTGGACATCACAAGTGTTCTTCAGTCGAATAGAGTATATAGCCCTTGATCACATCAAGAAGTTTCCTACAGCAAGGTAATAGTACTGACATCACCATGTTACTACAGATCAAGGAAAAATACAGTGACCATCAAGATGTGTAAACAGTCCAAGTTTGTACTGTGACAATCACATGTTTTTTTTTTCTACAATCAGGTAAAATACAGTGACAACAATCACAAGTGTTCCTACAGTCATGCAGTAATTATAACTGTGGGACTCAATCAACAAGTGTTTATCAGACAAGCTGTAATATACTGTGACATCCACAATGGTGTTCTAACCAGTCCAAGTTAATATAACAGGTGACATCACAAGTGTTTATTCTACAGTCCCAAGAGGTAATGTACTGTGACAAGTCACAATGAGTTCTTTCTACAATCCAAGGAATATACTCTGACATCACAAGTGTTTTTTTCTTCCAAGTCAAAGGTAATAAACTGGGACATCACACAGTGGTTCTACAGTCAAGGTAAAATAACTGTGACACACAAGTTTTCTTCATATCCAAGTTATATTACTAAGACATCCCATCAAGTGTACTTCAATTCAGGGTATATATACTAATGACATCACAAGTGTTCTTCAGTCAAGGTAAATATACTGTTGACATCACAAGTGTTCTACAGATCCAAGTGTAATATACAGTGACTATCACAAGTGTTTAAACATTCCCAGGTTAATGTATGGGACATCACAATTGTTCCTCCAAGTCATGTAATATACTGTGACGATCACAAACTTATCATACAGTCAAGGTAATATTCCTTGACATTCAAGTTGTTTCTACAGTCCAAGGGGTAAACTACAACTGTGACATCCTCACAAGTGTTCTTCAGTCAAGGTCAAGATACTTGATGACATCACAAGTGGTTTTCTTCATCAGGGTAATATTCCTGTTACATCACAACTGTCTACAGTCAAGTAATATACTGTGAACATACAAAGTAGTTTTCCTACAGTGAGCTAATATATCTCTCACAACACCAACAACGGAAAAAAAGAAAAAAAGGGGGGGGGGGAAAAAAAAAAGGGGGAAAAAAAGCGGAAAAGAGAGAGACAAATTATAGCATCACTGTAGAACTACTTTGTGATGTCACAGTATATTACCATGACTGTGTATAAGAAACAATTTGTGATTCACTAGAGAATATTACCCTGACTGAAGAACACTTGTGATGTCCACCAGTATCTTAAACCTTGACTGAAGAAACTCTTTCTGAGATGGTCACAGTATATTACCTTGACTGTAGAAACACTTTGGAAATGTCACAGATTAATATACTTTGACTGAGAAAAAGCGTTTGTTGATGTCACAGTATAAAACCTTTGACTGAGGAAACACTTGTGAATTCCACAGTAACATTACCTTGACTGTTTAACACTATTTGATGTCACAGTATAATTACCTTGACTGTAGAACCACTTTGGTGATGTCACCATATATTAACCTTTGACTGAGAGAACACTGGTGATGTCATAGTATATTACCCTGAATGAAGTACACCTTGTATAGATCCTAGCTAATATTAATTGACTGAAGAACACTTGTTTGTGGATGTCACAGTATAGTTACCTTGACTGATTAGAAACACCTTGTGATGTCACAGAAAATTTACCTTGGACGAAGAACACCTTGTGGATGTCAGAGGTATATACCTTGATTGTAGAACACATTGATTCACAGTATATTACCTTGCTGAAGAAAAATTGTGATGTCACAGTATATTACCTGACTGAAGAACACTTGTGAGTCACAGTAATTACCTTGACTGAAAAACACTTGTGATGCCCCAGTATATTACCCTTTGAACTGTAAAAACTTTTGATGCACAGTTAATTACCTTGATGAGAAACACTTTTTGGGTGTCACAGTAATTTCCTTGACTGAAAACACTTTTGGGATGTCAAGAAAAAATTCCTTTACTTAAAACCTTTTATGCAACAGATAAATTACCTACTGTAAACATTTATGTCAAGAATTACCCTTTACTGAGAAACTTTGTTTCCCGTATATTACCTTGACGTGAACACTTGTGATGTCACGTATATTAAATACTGAGAACACTTTGAAGCACTTTTAAATACCTTGACGTAAACACTTGGGGATGTCACTTTTTATTACCTTGACTGAGAACACTTTGAGTCCAGTAAACCTTTACGAAAACACTTGTATGTCACGTATATTTCCTTGCTGAAAAAATTTTTGGGGTTTACAGAATTTCCTCTTTAAAAACTTTTTGATGCCATATATTACCCCTTTTACTGAAAAACTTGTATTCAAGTAATTTCCCTGACTGAAGAACACTTGTATTTTCACAGTATTTAACCTTTAAGGGAAACACTTTGGGTGTCACAGTAATTACTTAACTTAAACCCTGTAGTCCCCTATAAAAACCTTACTAGGAAACCCTTTTGAGGTCAAGTAAATACCTTTAGTTTTAAACACTTTGAGTCACAGTAAAATACCTTGACGAGAAACACTTGTGAGTCACAGATATTACCTTGACTGTAGAATCACTTGATTGTGTCACAGTATATTACCTTGACAGAGAAACTTTTTGAAAGTTCACAGTATATTACCTTGACTGAAGAACAACTTGTGATGTTCACAGTATATTACCTTGAACTGTAGAACAACTTTGTGATGTCACAGTATATTTCCTGACTGAAAAACAACTTGGGGATTTTCACAGTATAATTACCTTGACTTTGAAAGAAACACACTTAACATGTGAAAATTGTGAAGTCACAGTAATTACCTTGTACTGAGGAACACTGGTGATGTCACAGTACATTCCCTTGACTGTTAAACACTTGTTTATGTCACAGTAAATTACCTTGACTGAAGAAAACCTTGTGATGTCACGTAATTTCCTTTACTGTTTAAACACTTTTTTATGTCACGAATTTTCCTTTACTGAAGAAACTTGGTGTCAATAATTTCCTTGACTGTAAACACTTTGATGTCACAGAAAATTTTTCCTTGCTGAGAAATTGTATGTCACGTTTAATTGAAGTAACCCCCTTGTGATGTCAAGTATATTTTCCTGATAAGAACCTTGGATGTCAAAGGTTTTTACCTTTTATGTAGAAATTGTGATGTCCCAGTATAATTACCTTGACGAAAAAATTGGTTGGCACAGTAAATTTTCCGACTGGAAACTTTGAGAAAAGTTATTACCTTACTGAGAAATTGTGAATTACAGTAATTACCCACTGGAAAAAATTTGATGTCACCAGTAAATACCAACTGGAACACTTGTATGTCACAGATATTACCCGACTGTAAACCCTTTTTGATGCACAGTATATTACCCTTACTGAGAACACTTTTTGATGTCAAGTAATTTCCTTTACTTTTAAAATTGTGATTCACAGTAATTTCCCCCACAAAAACCCCTTGTGATGCACTATTTACCTTGGGCTGAGAACTTGTGATGTCCAGAAAATTCCTGACTGAAAAACACTTGTGATGTCACATAAAATTACCTTGACTGAAAAACACTTGTGGGTGTCACAGTATATTACCTTGACTGTAGAAAACGTGTGATGTCACAGTAAATTTTCCTTGACTGAGAACACTTGTGATTCACAGTATTAACCCTTTTTCTGTAGAACACTTGTGATGTCACAGTATATTAGCTGACTGAAGAACACTTGTGATGTCACAGTATATTACCTTGACTGAAGAACACTTGTGATGTCACAGTATAGTACCTTGACTGAAGAACACTTGTGATGTCCCCAGTATAATACTTGAAATTTGAACACTTTGATGTCACAGTAAAATTACCTTGACTGTGAACACTTGTAGATGTCACAGTTATTTTCCTTGACAAAAACACTTGTGATTCACAGTATATTACCTTTGACTGAAAACACTTTGATTTCCCAAAAATAATAACCCTTTACTGAGAAAACTTGTGATTTTCACATAAATTTCCTTTATGAAACACTTGTGATTCCCCAGTAATTACTTTTAGAGAAAACTGTGATGTCACAGTATATTACCTTGACTGAGAACACTTGGGGTTTTACATAATATGACAAAAAACTTTGGGTGTCACCCTTTTTACCGACTGAGAACCTTTGAAGTCACAGTATATTACCCCGACGAAGAAAACCTTTGATTTACATAATTACCCGACGAAACACTGTGAAACCAGTATATTACCCTTTCGAAAAATTTTTTATGTCACATATATTTTCCTTTTACGAAAAACACTTTTTGGGTGTCAAGTAATTACCTTGCTGAAAACACTTGTGATGTCACAGTAAATTTCCTTACGAGAACACTTGATGTACAGTAAATTTCCTTGACTGTTTAAAAACCTTGGATGTCACAGAAAAATTTTTTAAAATTTTCTTTTGAAATTTTATGTCACGATAAAACCTTGACTAGAACACTGTGAGTCAAGTAAATTTCCTACTGAAAAAACTTGTTTCAAGTAATTACCTTTGACTGAGAACACTGTGATGTCACAGTAATTACCTTGACTGGAAAAATTTGAAGTCACAGAAAATTACCTTACGAAAAAAACTGTGGAGTCAATAAATTTTCCTTTACTAGGGAAAACTTGTGAGTCAAGTAAATTTCCTTGACGGGAAAAAACTTTATGTCAAGAAAATTACCTTACTTTAAACACTTGTGAGTCACAGTAAATTTTCCTTGTGGTTGGGGTTTTAATTTACTGAAAAAACACTTTATTCAAGTATTTACCTTACTGAAAAACACTTGTGAGTCACAGAAAAACCTTACTGTGAACACTTTGATGTCACGTAAATTTCCTTGATGAGACACTTGTATGTCAAGATATTACCTTGACTGAGAACACTTTTTGGGTGTCCCAAGAAAATTACCTGACGTAAAAACCTTTGATTCACAGTAAAAAACCTTGACTAAGAACACTTTTTATGCAAGTAATTACCCCGACAGGAACACTTGTATTCACAGAAAAACCCATTTACCTTTTTCCCAAAACTTTTAAAAAACTTGGATGTCACAGAAAAATTTTCCTTGACTGAAACACTTGTGATGTCACAGATATTAAATTGACTGAGAACACTTGTATTCACAGTAATTACCTTGACTAAAAAACACTTTGAACACAGTAATTACCTTTACTTTAAAACACTTGTGTGTCCCCCGTATATTACCTTTGACGAGAAACTTTGGGGTGTCAAGTTAATTATTAAAAACCGGGGTTAAGAAAACCAAATTGTTGGAAGTCACAGTAAAATTTCCCTTTTACGAAACACCCCTTTGGGTTCAAGTAATTCCCTTGGCTGAAGAAAAATTTTATGTCCCAGTATATTACCTTACGAAAAACACTTGTATTCAAGTAATTACCCAAATTTTAAAAACCTTTTTGAAAGCAAGTTTTACCTACGAGAACACTTGATGTCACAGTAAATTTTTTCCTTTCTGAAAAAACACTTGTTTCAAGATATTCCTTTACTGTAAACACTTTGAGTCACATAAATTTTTTTGATGAGAACACTTTTTATTCCACGAATTACCCTTTACGAAAAACAACTTTTGAAAACACATAATACCTTGCGAAAAACCTTGTGATTCAATAATAACCAACTGAACCCTTTTGATGTCAAGTAATATACCCTTCTGAAAACTTGTGATGTCCCCAAATATTACCTTTTCGAAAAACACTTTGTTTTTCCGTATATTAAACCCGACGTAAAACACTTTGATGTCACAGAATATTTCCGAAAGAAAGAACACCTTTTAAAGTCAAGTAAATTAACTTTAATGGAAAAACACCCTGTTAGTCCCTTTTATAAACCCTTGGGGTTTTAGAACACTTGGTGAATTTACAGTACCTTACCCTTAAAAAAGGAACACTTTTTAAAGGTTTACAGATATTACCTTGACTTAAAAACTTTTGGTCAAAAGTAAAATTTTGACTGAAGAACACCTTTGATTTAAGAAATTAAACCTTTACTGTAGAACACTGTGATGTCACAGTAAAATTTCCCTTTACTGAAGGGAAAACTTGTGAGTTTACAGTATATTACCTTTACTGAAAAACACTTGTGATGGGCACAGTTAAAACCCCGACTGAAAAACAATGAGAAATTTAAATAAATTTTCCCTAAATGAAAAACAATTTTGGGTGTCAAGTAATTAACCTTTACTGAAAACACTTTTGATTCAAAAGTATAATTTTCCCGACTGAAACACTTGGGTGTCACAATTTTAAATTTCCTTGACGGAAAACCCCGGATTCACGTATATTACCCTTTATTGTAGAACACCTTGGATGTCACAGATTTTCCTTTTTAAATGTAGAACCCTTGTTTTGTCACAGTAATTACCCGACTTAAAAACACCCTTTTGGTTTTCAAGTATAAATTACCCTTTAAATGAAACACTTTGGGGATGTCCCCAGTAATATACCCTTTACTGTTTAAACATTTGTGATGCACAGTAATTTACCTTTTACTGAAAAACACTTTTGATTCACGTATATTACCTTGACTGTAAAAACTTGTTGATGTCACAGTAATTACCCCTTTATTTTAAAACACCTTTTGATTTTCACAGTAAATTACCCCTTTACTGAGAACCCCTTTGTTTATGTCCAGGGACCCTAAATTTGAATGAAGAACACTTGTGATTTAACAATACTTAAACCCTTTAATGAGGGAAAACCCTTTGGGGGAAATTTTAAGTATATTAAAATTGACTGAAAAACATTGGTTATTCAAAAGTATATTACCTTGATTTAAACACTTTTGATGTTTAAGTATATTAAATTAACTGAAAACACTTTTTGGGTTTCACAGTAATTTCCTTTGAATGAAAAACACTTGGTGATGTCACAGTATATTAAACCTTTACGAAAACACCCTTTGGGGGTCACAGTTATTACCCTTTTTCCCCGAAAAAAAATGTGAGTCAAGTATTTACCTGACAAGAACACTTTTTAAAATTTTTTTCCTGACTGAAAAACACTTTTAGTCAAGTAAATTACCTTTACTTAAACACTTTGTGAAAAATGTAAAAAAACAGTATATTTCCTTTCTGAAACACTTTTTGGAATCACAGAAATTACCGACGTAAAACTTTTATTTTCCGTAAATTTCCTTACGAGAACCCTTGTTTTTCACAGTAATTACCGACTGAAAACACTTGGATTCAAAATTTTAAACTTTTACTTAGAACACTTTTGATGTCCAATATTACCTGATGTAGAAACTTGTTTGCACATAAATTTTCCCTAAATGAAAACACTTTGATTCACATAAATTTTCCCGACGAGAAAACTTTTTTGTCACAGATATTACCTTTCGAAAAATTTGATGCAATAAATTTCCTTACGAAACACTTGTGATGTCCCCAGTAAATACCTTGACTTAAACACTTGTATTCAATAAAAATTACCTTGACTGAAAAATTTTTTTGGCACAAAATTACCTTGACTGAAACCACTTTTTTGATTTAATATTACCTTTACGAAAAAACATTATTCACAAATATTACCTTGACTTTAAAAACTTGTGATGTCACATAAAACCCTTACTAAAACACTTGTATGTCACAGTATATTACCTTTACTGAAAAAAAGATGTCCAGAATCCCATGAACCTTACATTTTAACCCCGTTAAAAACATTTTTTAAATTACCTTGAGAAAAACACTTTTGATTTCACTATATTACCTTGACGAAAACACTGTGATGTCAAGTAAATTTCCCCGACTGTAAAAAACTTGAATCCCAAAAATATTTCCACAAAACACTTGTGATGCCACAGTAAATTTTCCTTGACTGAAAAACACTTTTAAGTCCATAAATTTTTGATTTAAACCCTTGTGATTCCTTAATTTCCTGACTGAAAAAACGGATTTCAATAATTACTTTGAAAGGAAAACTTGTGAGTCACGTAAAATTACCCTTTACGAGAACACTTGTGATGTCACAAATTACTACGTAAACACTTTGATGTCACGTTAAAAATTTCCCGAAAAACACTTGATGTCCAGAAAAATTTCCTTTACGTAAAAAACCCGGGGATTTACAGTAATTTTCTTTAAAATGAAAAACACTTTTATTCACAATATTTTACCTTTGAAGAAAATTGTGAGTAATTTAAAAAAACCCTTTACGAAAACACTTTGATTCAAGTAAAAATTTTTCCGACTGAAACACTGGATGTCAAGAAATTTTCCTTGACGGAAAAAACCCCTTTGAGTCACATAATACCTTACTGAAGAAAAACATTGTGATGTCATAGTATATTAACCTTGACTGAAAACACTGTGATTCAAAAGTAATTACCTTGACTTTAAAAAATTGTGATGTCACAGTATATTACCTTGACTGTAAACACTTGTGATGTCACAGTAAATTTCCTGACTGAAGAACACTTGTAGATGTCACAGTATTACCTTGACTGTAGAACCCCTTGTGATGTCACAGTAATTACTTGACTTGAAGAACACTTGTATTCAAGTATAAATTTCCTTTACTGAGTAACACTTGTGATGTCACAGTATATTACCTGACTGAAAACACTGTGATGTCACAGTATATTAAACCTGACTGAAAAACACTTGTGATTCACAGTATATACCTTGACTGTAAACACTTGTGATGTCACAGTAATTTTCTTGATTGTAAAACACTTGTGATGTCACTGTACATTACCTTGACTGAAAAACACTTGTGATGTCACAGATAATACTTGAATGAAGAACACTGTGATGTCACAGTATATTACCTTGACTGTAGAACACTTGTGATTTCACAGTATATTAACATGACTGAAGAACACTTGTGATGTCACGGAATTAATGACAAAAAAATTTTTTAAGTCAAGAAAATTACCTGCTAAAAACTTGTTATTTTCCAGAAAAATTAAATTACTGAAAAAAACCCTTTGATGTCACGTATTATTACCTTGACTGTTTAACACTTGTGAAAGTCACAGTATTACCTTGACTGTAAACACTTGTAGGGCACATTTAAATACCAGACTGAAGAACTTTGATGCACGTATATTTCCTGACAAAGAACACTTGATGTCACAGTATATTACCTGACTGAAAACACTTGTGTGTCAAGTATAACCTTGACTGTAAACACCTGTATATTTAATATATTACCTTGACTGTAGAACACTTGTGATGTCAAGTAAATACCTTGACTGTAAAACACTTTGAAGTCACAGTAAATTACCTTACTGAAAACACTGTGATGTCACAGTACATTACCTTGACTTTAGAAACACTTGAGTCACAGTAAAAACCTTGACTGAGAACCTTGTGATGTCACAGTATATACCTTGACTTAAACACTTTGATGTCCATATATTACTTGACTGTAGAACACTGTGATGTCACAGATAAAAACCTGTGAATAAGAAACTTTGAATTTTCACAGTATAATACCTTGACTGAAGAACACTTTGATGTCACAGTAAATTAACCTTACTGTAAACCACTGTGATTCACAGTAAATTACCTTGACTGTAGAACACTTTGAAGTCACAGTATATTACCTGACTGAAGAACACTTGTGATTCAAGAATATTACCTTGACTGAGAACACTTTGATGTCACAGTATATACTTTACCTTGACAGTTAAACACTTGAGTGTCACAGTAATTAATTGACTAGTAGAACACTTGTGATTCAAGTAAAAACCTTACTAAAACACTTTATATAACAGTAATTTACCTTTACTGAAAACACTTTTGATGTCACAGTAATTTCCTTACTGTTAAAAACTTGTGATGTCCAGAATATTACCTTTACTTTAAACACTTTTGATGTCACAGTATAATTTCCTTACTGTAAACACTTTGTTATGTCACAGTATAATTAACCCTTCTGAGAACAAATGTGATTCACATAT
>JAODAL010017410.1:0-77831 GCA_025379985.1 Phyllomedusa bahiana
TCTCAAGCCAAGAAGCTCCAAGCTAAAGAAAAACAGTAGGAGGAGGATACAGCACCAAAAATGGGTGTTTCCATGACAGACCTTCATTTCAATGTCCATTTCCATTCATTTCAACAGAAGTTCTGAGTACAACTGAATGCGACTGCTCAGTTGTACTTGGAATTCCCACTGAAATGAAAGGAGAGTGACCATGCAAATGTGGCCACTTCTACATTCTAAATGGTGAGTTTTGGGAGTGAGTTCTGGAGGTGCATGTCCCAGGGGTGGGACCCGCACCTATCTAAAATTTGGGTTTTGCATATCTTATCAATATGCCATCAACATCTGCAATGACAAAACCCTTTAATCTGCTAGAGGAGGACAGAACTGCTTGTAAAGAGTTAACATGAGTCTGACTATATGCTGCACATAGCCAGTATTTTTGGGTTATCTCTGTTGCTGCTGCTTTCACCTCATTATCCTCCTCCATAACACACAGGAATGCATAATACATTACTGCTAATGTAATAACACTCAGCATGAATAGAGCATACAGATCTCCTTTTGTGTTCACTTTGTGCAGATTTTGGTTAGGGCCACACAGCATAGGGCAAAAACCGTCAGAAAGTCGATGGCTTTTTGTCTGATGCACGACTGTGGGGTTTATCACTGTTTTTGCAAAAACTACGGTCGATTTTATTTTTTTTAGCCGTTAACTCGAAACAATTGAATGTACGTGAAACTGACGGCAAAACGCAAAATTCCGGTGGATTTTACTTTAATGTTCGTAAATTTTAAGTGCCAAAAAAAAGCAGAAAAAAAACAACCTGCGTAGACTACAGGTTGTTTCTTGTATTGAAGCCTATGGGCTTACAAAATGGTGAGATTTTCAGCTGAAAATCTAACCGTTTTTGTGTGCTGTGTAGACATAACCGTATAGACTTTCCCTTTTCACAGTGGACTCTCCCAGCTCAGAAGCAGGCAGTCTCACAAAGCTATCAACATAGTGATCTCTCACATTGCTTGTGAAGAGCCTAGCAGAGTTGTGCCCCCCTTTCTTAAAGAGTCAGAGCATCATTACTGAATTTCAGGTGAAATGCTTAAATTTTTCCATTTTTTGTAAAAAAAAAAAAAAAGGTTGAAAATTTTTAGTCTTTTGTTATTTCATGAAGTTTGTATGGGTGGTGATTGTTCCTCTTTAAGGTGTGATACACATTGGAAGAAAGTAAATCATACCAGCTAAAAATTTGGCAGGTATGTAGGAGGGTTTTATATAACATGTAGGTGGGTGTTTCCCATTAATCCTTTAATGGGGAAAATGTGAAAAAAAATGTTGATTTCAGCATGCACAACCATTGTTTCCACTGGGATAAGCGAATACTTTGATGTGTCGGACAGCAACTTATTTCCCTGTCCAATTTATAAACACTAAGGCAATGTTGGGAATAGGATGACCAATAGCATACCTCCCAATTTCAGCGGGACATTCACGATTTTCAAACAATGTCCCACTGTCAAACCCCGGACGGCATGGAGAAGTCACGACTTGCAAGCTGTGCAGCGTTATGGGCCCTGCCCCCCGCCTAAGTGTTTTCACAGTGACCCCCGTGTACTGTCCCCTGTGCCTTCATCAAGGAGATCACTGGGCCCCCCTGCTGCCCCCCTCACTCTGAGTGGGGGGAACAGCACTTCTGTTACTTGCTGCACTTTCCAGCACACAGAGCGTTTCCACCCCCGACAGTGATGCTGCTCAGCTCTTCTTCGTGAGTAGTGTTACCCAGCATGTTGGGGGAACCCCCTGCCCCCACCTTGTCCTGTGCTTTTGGGGACCAAGTATCAGCTGTCTGGGGCTTCTTTGCCCCGTCCTGTCTTTCCCCCATAAATAACATATAGTAGCAGGCAAATACCAGCTACATACACACGGCAGGGCCATCAGGGAAACGCGAAGTAAACGCCCCGGGTAAAAAACGGTACGGGTAGGGAAAGCCAAAATCAGAAACCCCAAGAGAATAACGAAGCCAACAAGGGTCAAAGACTGGAGGTAAAGCGGACAAAAAAGAAGCCCAAAAACGAAGCCCAAAGGAGAACCCAAGTCAGGAGATCAGGAGTAAAAACAAACAAGAAACCAGGAGAAGGATAGGGAAGAACATTTCACAGGCAAAGGTTTTGAATACACTGAGGGGTTTTTAAATGGGGCGCCCGGACACCACTCCCAGCTGATTGTCGGCCTCCGGGCACCTTTTGGCCTTGCAACCCCCCTTGAGCTGTTTCGAAGCCGGGCTGTAAAACCCATCTCATGGCCAGGCTTCTCTCTGGTTTTCCCCCGCAGAGGGGCTCACGTGGGTGACAGACAGACAAATAGTAGCAGACCAACAAACAACATAAGGAAGAACAGGGGAGAAAAGCTCAGAACCCCTGGTAGCAGACCAAAAAACATGAAGGATCCCAAAAGCACCAACACCATAACACAACAAAGGCGGCAGGGGAGTGGGGGAGAACAGGCATATAATCACCAGGGGGAAGGGGAGCAGGGAAGCCCCGTCCGCTACAAAATGGGGGAAAAATGGAGGAGCATGTGGCGCGTCCCCTCTTACAGCAACAAGAAAATAGGAGAGCAAGGCCAGCAGGATAAAAGCCACACGCAAAAAGGGGAAAAAGGTAACAGGCAAGCAGCTTGAAAAGATGATTCACGGTCATAAAACGGGCGTGACGGAACAGGCACGTTCGCGCAGAGACCACAACGTAAGGAAGGACAGAAGCAAAACACGGCCATGCTGGGGCATGGACTGCACAAAAAGAAAGAGAAAAATAAGGAAATGGGGTAGAGGGGAAAATTTTAAGGTGAATGCATGGTTTAGTAATTAATTAAACTTTTAAAAATTTTAAAGAAAATTTTTTTTAAAAAATATTTTAACAAAGGTTTAAAAAAGAATAAAATTTTTGTCACCAAAAATTTACAACTTTGTACCCGGCACTTAAATTTTAAAGCAAAAATACAAACCCCTAACTTTTAAAAACCACCCCAATTGTCGTATTAGAGATCATTTTTTTTTCTGATTTTGTTAAATCCTTTTAAGTCAGCATACGAAATATAAAGATAATTTTGCCCCTTTTTTTTCAATGGAGTTGATTAAAAAATTCCCCATTGTATTTTGTTCAGTGAAATTGGTCCATAGTACTGAAAAAGGTTTTGACTAATTTTTTTTACAAAGATAACTCGGGCGCAAAAATGTATGTGTAATGTAGGGCCCGCTCTTTATTTTTTATTGTTTTCCATGTATTAACTGAATTTATTTTAAATTACATGATTTTTCCTAGGGGAAAGGGGTTTAAAAACAGATGGTGGTAACAGAAGGGTTTAAAAAATACAAAAAATACTTTTTTAAAAAAGAAAATAACCTGGGGGGGGGCTTTTTTACATATATAAAACGGGCACTCAAACCATAGTAATACTAGGGTCCACTTGAATGTTATTCTGTTTATTCTTGCCAATCGAACGTGAGATAACAGTTTCTATTATTCCGGGGTCAATATTCACTTAGAGCTGATGTGGGTAGATTGTTTTTACTTTTTGTACCTATTGCCCCTCAGGCCCCGAAAAAAAATTTATACGTTCGGCGAGCTATTAAAACCTTTTTTTCAATTATTGCTTAATTCTCCACAGACGCCCCCCTACACCAATGATCTAAATATTTTTGGAAAGCCAGGTTTTTTCTAGCTACAAATAAACTTGCTGCCTTTGTTGTACTCCAAAGAAAAAAAAAATATTGCAAAAACAGTTTTCATTTTTGGGCTCTCAACATTAAAAAGTTTTACAAATGTGTATGTTGCTTGAACGGGCCCCTCTTCATTAAAACTTGATTTCATTGAACTTGTAAAAAAAATTTTGTTCAGGATGTCCCAAAACTCATTTTTTTTCCACCCTAATCCTAAATTTAACCTAACCCTTACTTTTTGGGGGGTTTTTTGGGGATTTTATTGGGTTTTTTGGGTTGATTACCCTTTGTTTTACTCCGGGCAGTGTGTACACTTCCATTGCAAAGATAGTACTCTCACATTAAATTTCCCTTACCATTTGTTCAAGTTACTAACCATTACCACAGGGGCCCTTCTAACCTTCCCCTCCATACATTCTCCTTAATCTCAAATCTCCCTCACACAACTCCGCTCCTTACAGGACCTTTTCTTGTTTCCCCCCCTGGGGTAACTCCTCACACAACCGCTCCCCCAAATTCTCCCGGCTTCCCCCACACTTGGAACTCCTGTTCCAAATATTGAAATTTCCCTCCCTTTAATAGCTTCAAACCCTTCCTTCATTAAAACCCCAAAAACACCGAACCCTCACAACAATTTCTTTTCCCTTTAAAACCTTTTTCTTTTCCCCCTTTCCTTTTCCCTTTTCTTGTAGATTGTAAGCCTTTTGGGCAGGGTCCTCTCTCCCTCTGTAACCAGTTGTTAGTCATTTTATCATCTCAACTATGTATTTGTTTTTATATTATGTTAAGTATGTACCCCCTCTCTAACGTCCAGCGCCCAGGAACTAATGGGGCTCTAAAATAAAAATACTCTTACGGTAGAGTTAAGTTATGATGAACCACGACATCATACACATTTGCACTGGAAGTAATACTTGCACTAGAGTGCTGTTGGACCTGGCACACTGGAGAATGGTAAATAAAAGGGGTATTCTCATTCTGGATATTATCACTCTTCCACAGCATCTTTAGTCCCAGTCCACTATTCTGTGCAGGTTGTGGCGCGGGTCTACAGCAGTGACTGGCATTTCAACTCTGTAAACTCCTATTTTCTAGAACTGTGTACTGTAAAGGAGGGACATTGGTCATTGAAGGTTTATGAAAAAAAAATGACACAGTCCATGCAGGATGTTCTGTCTGGCTCAGTTACTTTTTATTTAAATACATAGCTATGTACTCTGAAGACAGATAGGATAGTACAAGACAGCCTCCAGTAAGTAACCTCTAGGGGCCATGTTTCACACGTTTGCATTAACTGCGTGGCGTAATTTCCGCCCCGCAATTACGCCGTGTGGGGCCGGGGCGGGGCGGAGCGGGGACGGGCGGAGGGGCCCAGCACTTCGTCCGGCCCATAGACAGTCCTTGCTAGCGGCGCGTATACGCCGCTAGAAAAGTGACGCTTCCAATTATCTTCCCCCCCGCCCGGCGGATTCAGCCGGGCAGGAGAGGAGACCGTAATGCAAAAGTTCTCTATGAGAACTGGTGCATTACCGTAGTTACTGGACGGTGATTCAGCCCCATAATTGGCGCACTTCGGCGCGTAATTACGGAACTGAAATTATGTCCCAGAATAAGCCATGTGAAATGGCCTAAGGGTACATATTTTTTCTCAATAGAAAGATAAGATCAGGGAGTGAGAAGCTCTGTCCTCGAAAATACACAGAAGGAGTGAGTCTCCATCCCCCCCCTGGGAGCAGAGAGGTGAACTTTTTTCGTTCAAAATCTAAAAAAAGGTAAAATTTTGAACCCCCTGTTTGAGTAAAAATTTCATTCATGTTTTCCCCCTTTTGTTAAACTCATCGAATTGACAGGGCGGGTTCCCAAAGGGGCTGTAAGGGGCTCACCGAGGCACTGCTTTGCTGTTCCCTTTTGGGGGCACCGCCCTTTCTGGCCCGTGGTTAAATTGTCCAAAAACGGCTTTTTTTAAAAAGCCATGCAGAGTTGCCTGACGCCTATGCGCGGGTTTGTACAGGAAAATGCGGTTTGATTTTCCCGTTCTTTTTCCCTTTTCATTGCAAATAAGCGCTCAAAGTATGGCAAATTAATATTTGCCATGAAATTAAAGCCTTTTGCAAGTAATTAGAAAGAGAGGTGAGTGACCCACTACTGTTTTTAACCCCATATAGAGTACAGTTTGTTGCTGTTTTTTTTTAGCTACACGTCTGGTACCCCTGATAAATTTTGGAGGGAAAACTTCTCCCCTGCATCGACAGTCCACCCTTGCACACTTTCGTATCTGATGTTAACCCCGCAAATCAATGACACATGTTGCTCAGCAGTTTTCTCATCACTTATTCACTATGGTGCCATTTGTCAACTCATGATACCTTCCTGCTGATATTGAAGTAAGAAAGTGGTCGTAATAATGTGACTCACCTGTGCAAGACTGGATAGTGGCATGTATACCAACTAAGTAGATTATTTTTAAAGCAAGATTATTTCAAAGGTGCTTAATTTTTTTTATTTACAATATTGGCACAATTAAAAAAAAGTCTTTATTCCTGCAGTGATTACACCAAAGTAAAAACCCACCCAAAATATATTCAAATTTATGTTTTATGTTGTATAATGAAGTCCCTTTTTTAATAAGTTATCACTATTTACAACCAGAAATGCTAAACAACAAAGTAAGTGAAATAGTAAAGTAATGATACTGTCAATTGTTCATAACTATTATAAATTTAGCATAAAACATTGAGTCTGTTATATGCAAGAGGAAGGCATATTGACATTTAAGATTATTAACACAATGAAAATCTATGGCGTCAACTGAATAGTCTAGGTAAGAGAATGATCATGACTTTAACTAGGTATATTATAAAAGTCAATGGGGCAACTGTATGTGTATAACAAGGCAAATCGACATTAGGATACTGACATTCATTCTTGCATTCCTAAAATCTACGGACTTTAAAAGGATGAACGTGGTTGAAATGTATCAAAGACAATCTAGGTTAAGTTACATATTTTTTTTGCATTGACTTAGGTGAATATTATAAAAGTAAAGATGAGTCTGTCGCAGAGGAAAATGACAATGTTTAAATTGTCAGCGAGAATGCAACTTTGCGTAAAGTTATAGTTGCGTTGTCAAATAGAGTTCAATAGCATTCTAGTGCCACTGACTTGCCAACTTGTGCAGACACGGAACATAAATTGGCACTTCAATAGTTGAATGACCATTAACAGAATTTGCTCGTAGTGCCCTTAAGAATTTGCAATGACTCAAAGACTAGGAATTTCTATTATATTGAAATGATGACTAAAGAACTGAAGCTGTTTTTAAAGAAAAATTCTAAAATTTAAAACAACCCAACAACCCCTGATGCACCTTTTTATCAGATACAATGAGACCAATATTAGGAGCCATAGCGATCTTGCCGCCTCTTTCAGACACTTAATGCAACAAATTGTTTAGCAAAGCATCATTAAAAGTTATCCTTCTCAATAGGAACGGGAACCATGGTCCTTGTAGTCTTGCTGTGATATTTCAAGAGCTAGTTCTACACAATGTTTGGTCCGGGTGCAAACATAATTCACACGTAGGTAGCCTTCTTTCTATGGTGGAAATAATGTACCAAATTTATTTGGATTATAATACACATTTTTTTCACTTTAAAATAGGGCTAAAACTATAGTGTGTTTTATAGTTATGAAGGTAGTTTAAAGTTGCCATGCCACTCCTGATTGGCTGCACATATTACACTGGCACAGAATCTATGCCACACTAGTCTACAATGGGAGCAATCTTTAAGTAATGCAATGGCCATTTAACCACCTATATGCCACAGTTAATAGTGATGGCATCATACAGGTGGTTGAAAGAGGAAGGGGCCTCCCTCACTTACCTAGGGTACCTTGTGATTGATCAAGGGGTACTGAAAGCTAGAAGCCAAAGAGTGACCTTTGGGTCGGGCTATGGATGGAAGTCTGCTAGGCCCTGCCATTCCCATTGCACATCGTATATTTTGCCACACCAGCGTACCCCTTTATGCTCTTTTTTTCCCAAAAATTTTTTGGGATGTGCAAGGCCAAGTGTCGTTTTTTAGCTTGTTTATGGGGGAGTGGCTGCCCCTGTTGTTTTTTTGTACTCCACCCACCTTCACAGGTTTTTAAATCTAATGCAGTGTGCCTGGTAGCTGGTGTTTTTCCTTTAGTTGATAGTGTGCCGCCAAATTTTTGGAATGTGTATTGCCATCGACATAGGTATAAATACATAGCAATACAGTAATATGAGGGTGAGTCAATTATTATCTCCCAATGCAGCTTAACATTATTTAATTCAAAGGGAAAACTTATAATAATATAACTTTTTATCACTGCCCTCTTTTCTTCAAATGCACTTCTTCATCATTGCCCATTCTTCTATAGTGCTCCCTAAAGTAACAGTGGCCTCACAATGCAATATTTCCAATACAGTGGTCTTTTTTTGGACAATTATCTTAAAACCCCACACAGACACTGCTTATCTGTGGCTCATGTGATTGATGGAAGATACAACCAATATCATAAAACATTTAACTTGTTTAACATCTGTGTTAGTGAAGGGAAATGCAGTGATTTGTGGTATAGTAGCCCCTCTATTAGTACAGTTTGGTACTACGTGGTCCTGTATTGCTCTTTGCCAGGATGAGCGACTCCTTTTGGAACCAGGTGAGGGCCCTATTTTCTTTTGTTCTGGTACTTGTATATAAAGTTCATGTCCAAAAAGAAATCTCCAATCATCAATGTAGACAGTGACTTCCAGCAGCAATTCTGACTGCTGCATGTAAAGACTTGCTGTTTGTATGGTTATCTGCTTATTGTTCTTTATGTTGGTGACATTTTGGGGGCTTCTAAACCCAAATTGCCAGTTTCCCCATAGCATTATGGTTTCAACGTACAATGGTTTCAACTTACAATGGTCATCCTGGAACCAATTACTACTGCATGTTGAGGGACCCCTTTTATATCCCCTTTAGAAAAAAGATGTTTTAAGCAGAGCACTGAGCCCACTCATGCCCCACTTTGGTCATTCTTGGTGTGGGTAAAACAACAAACTCCTAGGTGGCCTCCTAACCTCAACAACAGCGCCTCAAACTTCAGTTGTTGGATGGTTTTCACAGAAGGGGGAGACCAGTATGTAAAACGACATTGCAAAAACACAATGCCAGTGGCAAAACATTGCTAGTACTGTTGACATATGAACAAGGTGTATTTTTTAACCTGGATTAAATTTAAAATTTGAAGTTCTTTTGATTCACTGCAGAATCGGAGTGCTGACCAACTTTCTTTGAAATTTAAAGAAAATAAATTGTATTTAGGGGTTTCCCTTTTTTTTTTACTCGCATAAAATGAAATCCCAGTGGAAGAAATTTAAAATTTTCTTTGGGCTGGACCAAAAATATGTGCAAGAGTTTCCATAGAAGCTACATTCACTTACATCTTACTTGTTTACTTAAGGGCTTCTTAGGTTTTGCACATAGGTTGTCCCACAAAAAGACAATGATAAGTAGCCCTATATATCCCCTATGGAGGTTATAATATATATAATATCCCCTATAGAAGTTAAATCATTTTGGTGGAGAATTTTCACATTCCAGCCCGATATTTGGGACAAAAGTTGGAATATAATAAACTTAATAAATAACTGGAAAAAAGAATAGAACTTGCGAATGGAATCAGTGTAAGTGGCCATCTTGAGGACTTCTTCAACATTCAAAAATAAAGCTTTCCATGGGACCGTCTTATGATACTGTAATAATAAATGCTACTTATAAAGATGACAAAAATATGCTATCAACATTATGCTTCTTCTATTTTGGCTATTACACCAATTTTATGTATGTTCCAAAATGTGTAGCTTTCTTTACTTTTCTCAATGGTGGAATAGTCATAAATTAGTTTGAGTTTTGAAGATTCTTAATATAATTAAATTATTCAGCACTGTGTCTCCGGTAGCTAATGATGTAATACCAGATTAATAGTAAGCTTCAATGTACTACATAATCTTATGGTCAAGAGTGACTGTTTTTGGAGAAGAAAAAAACAATGCAGTTGCATTCACAGGTCAAAAAAGTAATGAACCTGTCAAAATTGTAGAGCACTCATAAACCTTTAGGCTATGTTGACACAGCAATGGACGAAAAAAAAAATTAATAAAATTGAGTTTTCTGTCCATTGCCTGTTAAAAGCTGCAGAAAAAACGGAAATTTTTTGGTGCGCTTTGTGTTTATTTTGGCGCGTTTTAGTGGCGTTTTGCAAGTTTTTGGTGCGTTTATTTGCAGAAATGCTCAGCAATAGATTTGCTGTGTATTCTACAAAAAACACAGCGATAACCGGATGACACTTTACATAGTAAATTTTCTGTCCCGCTCAGTCGTTTTTTGCAACATGTTTCGAAAATTGGCCAGCAAATAAAACGAGCAGAAAAAAGATGTTCTGTGGAAACAGGATATTTTTACTATACAAATCTATGGGACATCTTTACAGTCGTTTTTTCAGCAATTTTATACAACGAAAAACGCTGAAAAAAGGGATGTTTTTCTGTACACTGGAGACATAGCCTTAGATGTAGTGTTTAGAATTGTTCAACACTTGGAGGGCTATGTAAGTAAATGGTATTTTGTTTGGTATTTGTACAGCAAATATCTGACAAGCATAACAAACAAGTTTTAGAGTTCTTTTTACATAGACTGAAGTAACTCCTTCACTTCTCCAATTGGCGGTGTTGTGAGCTCTCGGACCACACCAATAAAACCTTTTGCTATCTACGAGAAGTCAAAGAAAATACAGTAACTCACAAAAGTGAGTACACCCCTCATATTTTTGTAAATATTGTATTATGTTTTTTCATGGAACAACAATAAAAATATGACCCTTTGATACAATGTAAAGTAGTCAGTGTACAGCTTGTATAACAGTGTAAATTTGGAGGCCCCTCAAAATAACTTACACAGCCATCAATGTCCAAACCACTGGCAAAAAAATGAGTACACTCCTAAGTAAAAATGGACAAATTGTGCTTAATTTGGCATTTTGACTTTTTGGCATTACTGTTTCATGGCCTAAGGTGTGAATGACGAGCAGGTGTGTTAAATTTGTTGTTATTGCTTTCACTGTCATACTGTTCACTGGAAGCAGGGCCGGGACAAGGCATTTTGGTGCCCTAGGCGAGTACAGCCAATGACGCCCCCCGCCCCCTCGCTCGCCCAAAAAATTGTACCCTCCCACACTAATTCCTCTCGCCCCGCGCCAGGTCCTGTCACTAACTTTCTGCATATTCCACATAGATCCTGCCCTTCTCCTCAGCAGTCACTCTATATTGAAAATCAGTAATGACAAATTTGCTTTTTCAAAATCGTTCACCTCCATCTGACCGTGTAATACCCCTAAATAACAGTCACCGAATAATCCACCGATACATGGAACAAATCTACCAGACGAATGATTGTTACTAAAAAACACTCCTACAAACCAAGACCCCTAACTTATTACTACTTCTAGATCAAAAATAAATCCTGCCAGACCCTGGACCGAAAACGCAACCCCCACATGTGGCCTTTATCAAGTAGTGGTATGAGCGATACGTTGGACTATCGTCAACGGGGTCAGATAGTCGTATCGTGCAATTATACAAGACGAATTTCCGATAGTCTGATAATAGAATTTATACGCCGTTATGAGCCCATTAAAGGTCATGGGAGAGCAATCAACACTTAATTCTTACACCAAAAACGGGCTGTGGAGATCTGTGAATTAACATCCAGACAGAGAACATGGCTAACCATGCACATCTTAGGCAAACACCTTAGTCTGATAAACGCCACAGAGAAGAAAAAAAAGTCACAGACCATCACTTATCCTTGTCTTGTTACACAGAATGACCTTTTAAACCTGCATCACCCACAAAATTAAAAATTGCTTGAAGGCAGTATGATTTGACACTATTTACATTTTACTTGAACTGGAATGTAATATTCCCCTGTTCTGGCGCAAACGCTGCTGAGCCAAACCTGCATGACCCCAAGATTTAATGAAAGTGATGGACAAAGGAGTCTTTTAACTCCACCATTTTAGTTGAATATGGCATTGGGACTATATATGTCCTGTACCGCTGAATGACTCATTAATACCTGTCTTGCCACAGATTAAAAAGCGCCGGAATAAAAGGAGTCTTGAACCACCATTTTAGTTGGAACTGGACTTTGACTTATATCTGTTGTACTGCAGTATGACCAAGTTATAAATTGTCATGAACCCCCATATTAAAATGTCGCCGGAAAAAAGGGAAGTTTTGAACCACCATTTTAGTTGAACTGGACATTGACTATATCTGTCCTGGGCACTAGCATGGACTCTTAAATCTGTTTTGATTGATCACACAGATCACAAAGTGGCACTATTGCTTTTTCATGCTACAGTGACTGTCATTTAGGAATATTTTTGGTAACTGACAATTGGTTTACAGAATTTTATTTAGGACAGTTTTATTATAGTTTTACATTATTATCTATTTTGCTTTTTTTTCCTAGTGTGATAACATACAGATACATCCCTCACTGCAGTTCTTTAAAGCTATATGTTTTATACACGTTGTAGATGTGTTAATTCGTGCGCACACCCATAGTAATACAAATGTCCTAATCATCCAAAAAAAACACTTGCTTACGTTGAGAAGACATTTGCCCTTATGCTTTATGAGACTGATTCATGCAATCAATTCTTATGGTTTCAATTTTTCCTCATAATTCCTTCGCTTCTCTTTGATTAGGGATAGACTCTCCTGGAGATCATGAAGCGACCCCATAGTGATCCAGCCCCAGAAATTTTAAGCCTCAATTGTGAATATTTGTGTCAGCCCTGGACCCCTTTTTGGACACTACTTAACTACAGAAATCACCTGTTTTCAAAAGTCTCAAATTTTTTAGAGAAATTTGAAGCTTTTCCTGATTGCCACCTATCGGTGTGCAGCCAGTGCTGCGCGGTCAGCCACATCTGTTATACACGGAGTCTAGCTGACTGGACTTACAGTGGGTGTGCGGTGGATGGTGACAGCTAGCGTCTGTCATCTTTTAACAAAGCAGGTTCAGCAGCCCTAGGACGGAGTTACCAGAGGGTGCACGGTGTATGAGCCAGGCTGGCGTCCGTCATCTTTAAATATGGTAAATATGCCCTTATGACGCTGCAACGAGAAAACTGTTCGTGCTGACGCAGATGTGCGCGGTAGCGGAAGTTGAGGTAAGGACCCTCCAGCCTTCCTTCAGGACACAGTCAAGACCTGGGTTAGCGCATTGACCCTTCCCGAATATGAGTGCGGACAATTGCAGACTTCAACTTGGAAATACTGGTGTGCTTAACGCTCCCTGTTACACCTCAGGGGGTTTTTTTTTTATGTTTTTTTTGCCCTTTATCTTGGCATTCTTTTATCATTTTACTCTAACGTGTGGAGGAAATTGTATCTGTAACTTTGTTTCTTGTGGGCTCCTTTACTCCAATGTCCTTCTGAACTAACCTACATTGGTCAAGTTCTTCCTGTACCTATCTCGTACAATTCAGAGGAATTTTGTTTACACATTTTTTGTATCATGCAAATTTTTTAGTAGTTTTAATTCTAGAAAAACACATTTTTAAAAGATAGGGTAGATTCCCACATGTTATTGTTTCTATTTTTTTAATTGTATTACAAGTAGGTTGCCTCAATACAGGATTTGCTTTAAAGGCTATGTTAAAGATCTGTTAAACAAGATCATTTTGCAATATGTGTCCATTATACAGTGTGCCTTACCTATTCCTGTTTCTGACAGCACCATCACCCTTGAGCCTCACTTCTTGACAATTGTGAGAACAAATCGTCTGCTTAGAAACCACATTTTTTAAATTGGAACACTGTAGTATTGCTGCATTCAAGAGCGCATGACCGAGTAAAATTATAAAAATGACTTATCAGCCACTGTTAAAAAGTGTGCAGGAGAAATGCCTCATTAGAGCCCCATTTCTGTTCCCTAGGACACGTATTATTGCTGTATCTCAGCTCTAAATTGACCCTAAAAAATTATAATATTGACTTCTACTGCCCACTGTAATAACTTGTAGAGGGAGATATTGCACTTTAGAAGCCCCATTACCGTTCCAAAGGACCACGATTATTGCGGTATCTCTACAGCAACAAGACCCCATAAAATTATAAATTATGAATTCTCAGCCAATGCTTATATAAATTGTGATGACGGCAAATCTATGACCCCAAAATCCATGACTTGCGAAACAATTCTCTAAAGATGAAGTGAGTAAATGGAATATTAATGTTTTGTCATGAAACCTTGGTTGTCTTCTCAGTCTCCTCACAGCAAAACAAGCAAAATGAAAACTTTGTACACTGTAGATAATAAAAATTGACAGTAAGAAATTATCATTTTTAAAAAAAAGTTTTCAATGGGTGGACATTTCTGTTTGAAGACGAGAATGTGAAGTAGACTAGCATAACTAATCGGTGACCTCGGCAATTGGGGCCACAACACATCTCATCAGAGTTCCCTTGCCTGATTCATCCATGAGGAAGTCAAAGTCCACATTAATCTGTGGAAAGTACCGGATGCGTTTTGTCTCGCTGTATTGACTCTCTAAGCTGTTCCTAAGGTTCCGCTCAGATAGACGCTGGTGCTGGGCACGGCGGACAAACACCTCTTTGGTGAAGAGCCGCTAGGGCACCATTCGTCCATTTTGGCTACCAAGAAGTCTACAGGGTTCCGGAACACATACAAAAAACATCGGTGTTGTTGAGGAAGCATAATATGGTCGTGCACCATGATCTTAAGCTGGTTCTGTGTGTTGATGTTGTGACCCTTGCATTGCATGCGTGGATGAGGTGGTAAATAAAGGATGGCCATGAGGTCATCCTGATTAGGCTTCTGCCACTTGCATGCTGCTGCCGCTACGGATACTTGGCACTACTACTGCGTCACGTAGTGATGTTGTTTCCACCGTGACGTGTTTGTGAGAACGCTGAAGTTTGAATCAGATGAGCTACAATGATGTTGTCTCGCAGGTTGCATCAATCAGCTTGGTATACTTATTTCCTGCAGTGTTTACTCTTATATTTGGATGGGAGGAAGGAAAGTGCTGATTTGATTTTGTACCGGGGAAGGATCCAGGTAGGGTGGGTGGGGATGGCCACCCTGTAACTGTTGTTCAGTTTGTTGGGCCTTAATGCGAGGATCATGTTGGAGAGGAATAATGGAGCATCCAAGCAACTCGTATTGTGAGAGAGAGCCTGTCTTTCCACAGCCTCTGGGTCGAGGGCACTAGCAAACTGAGAATGTTCTCATCTTCCTTCTCCGCATCAAATTCCCGCAAACTCTCTTTCCAAAGGGCAAAACGGGACGTCGGGTAACGTCGGTGTCTAGGGAATTATCATCCTTCCGCTTCTCGGCACAGCTTCAATAACAGCCACTGACTTGCTCAGAGAGTGACGCCTGAGAGCTGTAATGCGCGCCTTGCCACATAGTTTCTGGAACGCAAGACCGAACCACTGCACTTTTGGTAAGACCGTTAAAATTGAGAAACTGTCGGGCTTTGTGGCATTCAATGGAGAGTGAAAGAGCTCACGTGTCCGATCTGTTGTCCGTCTCCTCCCTCCAGTCACGTGGCGGACCTGTTGCTTTCAGAGTGTCCAATGATCGTTCCAGAACTAAAGATCACCACACAATGTCATGTGACAAGGGCATCGTCCGCACTGACCATTTTGGTGAATTTTCTTCAAAACTTGGCAAGGATGGTGCAGCGCTTTTCACCTGCCTCATATCGTGATTTGGCACAACCATCCCGGGTCACGCACCGCTGCATTGTCAGGGCCATTGTGATTCATTCGTAATGCATAATGGCATTTCGCTACTCCCACAATAGCTGGAGCATGTGGAGGGATTGGATTTCCAGCGTTAGTTGTCACGTCAACAATGAGACGGTTGTCAGGGGCACATGCTGAACCGGGCAGAGCTTGACGCTACAAACGCAGCCAGCGGGACGAAGCAGGTGCCACGAACGAGCGGAGGCTATCAGAGTGTTTACGGTAAGTGCAGAACTCTGACTCGAGCCGCTTCTTAAGCAGGCAGTGCATAGTCACAGTACCCCGGGGAAGCGCTTTAGAAGATTTTGGACGTCGATGGTTCAATGAAATGTGCCAGCAAGGGATGTGCTCAGACCTACCGCTCTTAAGGGGCCTGCAGATTTTTCGCCGTTCATCATCACTACCTTGCCTGGCACAAGTTCTTGTCACCCAGCCAGCGCTCAGGTCTCGTGCTGGAGAGCAGTCCCAGACATGCTCTGACCTGTGTGTGGATGTCTCAAGACAGATAATTTCAACACGACCTGGTTTCTTGGGCCGTGGATGCTCACAGAGGACCTTCGGGGAATGAGCCCTTCTATCTCCTGCAGTTTTGAAGAGCCGTGCGACGAGCACTGAGAGCAACCGTTCATGACAGAGACATCCACCCAGCTCACCAGTGAGCTGTCTACAGAGATATAGCCGCGGGCTTGCGGCTTACTAGTCCTATGATGTCGGTGTCGTGTGATGGATTTTCCGGACACAGATGCAGACATACGCGCTTGATTTTTTGATTCGACCTCGAGACTGGTCAGGACGGGACGGCTTTTTGGCAAAGAAATGCATGCTGCTCGGGATCTGGTAATTGGGGACCAGTCATGGGGAGCTACATGGAAGTGACGGAACCATCTGTGTCCACCAAGACGGAAAGTGAACATTTACAAGGCCAAAAGCCTGGCAATGCCAAAATTCAGGCTTTTGGCTTGGGATGGTTTGGGTTAAAGTAAGAAGATGTTTCTTCTGCTCCCAAACTGGAAGACAGAAGGCTGGCTGCTATGACTGCGCCGCCTGTACGGCATGCAGGTCGTCACACTGGCGGAAGGAGAAGGGTAGGTGGGTTCTCTGTGGTGTGTGGTACTCGGGTGACAAGTGGAGGCTTGAAGCGGAAGGCTGATCGTGTATCATGACTTCGAGGACGACATGGGCCAGCTGGAGGAAACACTTGGTAGGTGGCGGTGGAGGCGGAGACAATGGGTGTGGAAATGGTTGGGAGGCCCGGAGTCGGTTCTGCGCTTTTTTGGCCATGTTGTTGCCTCAATTTCAACTCATGCATTCGATGCATTGACTAGGACATGTTGGTGGTGGTTACGTATCACCTAAGATTTCTTGTCGTTCCTATACTTGATTGAGTTTAGACGGCAAAGGCGGGACTATACATCGATGGGGTTGAATCATAGGGCTTGCTCTAAGAAGGCCCAGGCTTGAGTGGTACTGACCTTTTTGACAGAGATAACGCGAGGAGCGGGTGTTTCGCGCTGGACCGTGGCTCGGCGGAATCTTATCTCAGCGGTACCTTCTGTGACCGCACCTCTCCCCTTTTTGATTGAGGCGGGACCCATATTGCACACTTTACCCCCATGTCCTTCCTCCCTTGCCTTGAGTGATTGAAGCGCATGCAAGCAAATTCGCGGAAAAGACAAAATGGGATATCCGCAATGTCGTCTAATCACCATCCATTCACTCATCATCATCACTAGGTGACTGGTCGTCATGACGTTTCTGGCATTCAGAAGCTGCGGGATACAAGCAAGGGGCAGAACTGCAAGGCGTGCTGACTAGCCCGTGGATTTTGCGATGACCGGCTTTCTTTCTCCTCTCTGATGGCAATACAGTAAATGGGATCAGAGCAGACAAAAATTATCCTCTTTGGCATCTGAATATTGTAAACATGCCCTTATGACCCAAATCCGCATTTGGTCATCAAAGAGGTCCTTCAGAAAGTGGATTACCACACATTGGTGGGTACACAGAGTGACATTTGGAGCTGCCTTCGCTTCATGTTGGACGGATGCTGATTGATGATGATGATGACATTTTGTGGCCGTGACAGGGAGGACGAGGAGGTAAGACTGCTGGATGCAGGTTGCTTAAACCTCACTGAAGAACATAGATTGGCGACTGCTGTTCGTTACTGAGGATTCACAAGGGCCCTGACCCAGCGATGGACAGGCCTATCGGTCCACTGCAAATGACGATCCGCTGGCATGCAAGGTTGTAGCCAGCACTGGAAGGAGACCACTTCTCTGATACCTCTACCTCACATGTCCTTACCTCCCCCTCTTTGCTCAGCATACCCTCCCTGAATTTCGCTCCTATGTTAAGTGAGAAGATAAATAATTTGTGAAGGTATGGAGGTTTTGTAAAGTTCTTATTAAAAGACAGCAAATCACAGCTATTCTCAAAATCCCTCAATCGCAAAAAAAAAGATTTGATGGATTGAAATTTAAGTGCTAGGTACCTCTATCAACAAAAGCTGATGACCAAATGTGGAAAAAAAAAACAATAACCTGTCTGAATGTTACGGATAATAAAACAGGTATTTTGGCACCTATCAATTCATCCTCGTGGTGACTTCAACAGTTGTCTGTTATTCAGAATTTATGTGATGAGGTACCTCTAATATCAACATAAGGCGTTGTACTGACCAAAAGTGAAGAAAAAATATACACCTGTCTGAAATGTATACGGTAATAAACGGTATTTTTGGCACATTTCATTCAACTGTGGTGACTACAAATTGCATGTATTCAAAATTAACTGCAAAGTAGCTCTGATCAACAAAGCTTGACTGACAAAAGTGATAAAAAAACACCTCGTCTGAAATGTATACGGATAATAAACGGTATTTTTGGCACCTAGTCAATTCAACCTGCTAGGTGAACTACAAAATTGCTTGTATTCAAATTTAAGCGGCTTAGAGTACTCTATCAACAAAGCTGACTGACCAAAAGTGAATAAAAACACACCTGTCTGAAATTCTATCGGATAATAAACGGTATTTCTCGGCGACCTATCAATTCACATGTGTTGAGATCTACAAAATTGCTGTTATTCAAATTTAAGTGCTTCTGGTACCTCTTTTCAAACAGAAGCTTGATGACCAAAAGTGAAATATAACACCTTTTGAAATGTATACGGATAATAACCGGTATTTTTTGGCACACTATCAATTTCACCTGTGGTGACTTACAAAATTGTCTGTATTCAAAGTTAAATGCAAAGTAGCTCTATCAACAAAGCGTTTTGACTGACAAAGTGAAAAAAACACCTGTCTGAAATGTATAGCTAATAAAAGGTATTTTTGGCACCTATCAGTAACCTGTGGTGAACTTCATAGTTGCTGGATTCAAATTTAACTGCAAGCGATGGATATATCACCAAAGCTGGCCTGCGCAAAGTGTGAAATAAAACCACGTATATGCTGAAATTGGATATGGGTAATAAAGGTATTTTGTGGCACCTTTATCAACCTGTGGTGACTACAAAATTGCTGGATTCTATTTAACTGCAAAAACCAAGGTGGCTATATCAACAAAGCTGGACTGGGCAAAATTGAAAAAGAACACTATCGGAAATGTATACTGAGAATAAAAGTGGAGTATGCACTCTAACAAATAGGACCTGCAGATACTAGAAAAGATCTGTACATAATATAAGGCAATGCATTGTCCTAAACGCAAGTTTTGGCCTGTACAATATCCTGTATCACTTTATAGAGCACTTGTCTTCCGTGTTTGCCCGCGGCTCCCCCCACCCCCCCCCATGACTTTACAGCGGTAGATGCTCCTTAAAATCTTGGCCTAACTACTTTATAATCTGCCAAATGTCTCTTCTGATCTAAGTTTAAGGCTCACAGTAAAACTAGAGCTTGTCTCTGTGAATAAAAATAGAATAAGTACGCTGAGCTGTTTGCTGAGCTGTTTGGACAGAGACAGTGCGCACGTCATTAATGCTTATGAGACGCTGACAACCACTGATCATGAACAGGAAGGGGGTGTTCTATGTAATAACGATGGTATTGATTTTTCAAACCAATCGCAATCCATACACACATCCACACTCATGACGTCGCACAACATCTCTCCCTTGTCTCTTTTCTGTAAGCTGATTTGCTGGCCGCCAAAAATGCAGAAGCGCCGTAAAATGGGCGCATTATTAATAGATTATGCAGATTTTAACCTATAAAATTATCGCGTGAATCGACAAAAATCCGCTCAACGTAAATACCGTGCCGATTTCAACTTACTGTCGATAATAATTGCTCAACACTAACCTATCAGATGTACATTAGCTTAGCTGATAACTATACCACGCCTTACAGTGACCCTTATAGTGGTAGACTATAATTTTATGTAGATGCTCTGCAGAAATATAAGTGATTACACTGACGTTACATTTAGTGACTTCCCCTTCGTTCACTTCCCCTTTTCTTCTCCATCCTGTTCACACCTTCATGCTGATTGCTCCCGCCAATACTCATCACTGCAGATTTGGACACAAATATCTTAGAATCCTCACATTTCCAGTAACTCCTTAATTATAGGTATAATTGGTTTATATTAGTAATATATAGTTTATTTAAGTTATAGTATATATTGTTAGGTAAGTATGCACCTTTAGGTAGTTTAGATAGATATATAATATTATTTTTTATATAACATGTCTCCTCAGTCAGGCAGGAATATATTGTCCCCTTAGATGGGGAGGGTATATATATAGGGGACTAGGTAGGTATACGGGACCACAAGGCAGGTATATAGAGATAGGGGCTCAGGGAGGTGTATAAGGGGCTCAGGCAGGCGGGGTAAAATAGGTGCTCAGGCAGGCATATAGTTTAGGGGCTCAGGGAGGTATATATAGGGGCTCAGGAGGCATATGAATATGGGCTCAGGAGGATATAGATTATGGTCAGGAGCATTATGATATTGGGGCTCAAAGGGAAAGGGATATGGGTATATAGGGGCTCAGGCAGGGTCATATAGGGGCTCAGGGAGGGGTATAAAAGGGGCTCAGGCAGGCATATGGGTATATAGGGGCTCAGGCAGGGGTAGATAGGGGCTCAGGCAGGCAGATAGATATAGGGGCCAAGGAAGGGGTATATAGTGGTCAGGCAGGGGTATATAGGGGCTCAGGCAGGGGTATATAGGGGCTCAGGCATGAAGGGGTATATAGGGGCTCAGGCAGGTGTATATAGGGGCGGCAGGCAGGGGTATATAGGGGCTCAGGTAGGCAGGAGTCTATAGGGGCCCAGGCAGGCAGGAGTATATAGGGGCCCAGGCAGGCAGGGGGATATAAGGCTCAGCGGTATATAGGGCTCAGGCAGGTGTATATAGGGGCTCAGGCAGGGGTATTTAGGGGCTCAGCATTGGGTATATAAACGGCCACTTCAGGTAAAAAATAACAACATTAATACTAACCTTACCTGCTTCCCGGCCGCGCGCTCCTCTTCTTTACCAGCCACGCGCTCCTCCGGCAGCTCCCCGGGCACACAGTCTATGACGGGCTGTGCAGCTGAGGAGAGGCAGCGTCGCGATGACATCACTTCATCGCGACGCTGCCCAGCTGAGGCGCACGGGGCTGCGGCGGGTCCTCAGCGCAATGAGGACCCGCCGGCCCCGCTGTTTCGGGGCCTTGCGGATCCAGCGATCCTCTGGTGAGCGGGTCCGACACTGTCTGCGGAGCACATCCAAGGGGCGCCGGCGCTTCAGGCCCACGGCAGCCGCCTGGAGCCCAGGAGGTTCGGGGCCCCTGCCTGCGCTCCTTAGGGACAGGCAGATGTAGGCGCCCTAGGCGATCGCCTACCTCTGCCTACCCGTCGTTCGGGCCCTGACTGGAAGTTCAACATGGTACACAGCAAAGAACTGCCTGAGAATCTGAAAACAAGAGGGGAAAATTCCCTGAAAAAGCTGTCTGCAGATGAGCATCCCTGGCTTGGCATGAATCCATTTTGCTTTCCAAGACTCGGTGAGTCACAAGCGAAATGAGAATGGCTACGTGTAATAGAGGGAGCTATAGTATTAAGCTCTCTTCCCGTAACACCTTGTTAAATGAAAATTCATGTGAGATGCAAAATGCAATCTTAAATCCTCACACACCAACATGGTGCCTCTCCCCAAGGAGAGATATTCCCCTTTCTGTGACTTAATGAAGCAGAGCATGACCCCGTCCTTTGGAAACTGAACTTGACCACAGGGCAGTATTCCAAAATTATAACACCCTCAAACACAACACCCAGACGGCCACTGCCTTGCTAAAGAAAATGGGGGTAAAGGTTTTGGACTGGCCAAGCATGTCTTCAGATCTAAACCCTATTGAGTCTCTTTGGGGCATCCTCAAACAGAAGGTGCAGGAGTGCAAGGTATCTAACATCCATCAGCTCCATGATGTCCTCATGGAGAAGTGGAAGAGGATTCCAGTGGCTGCAACTTGTGGAGCTCTAGTAGACTCCATGCCCAAGAGAGTTAAGGCAGTGCTGGATAATAATGGTGACCACAAAAATATTGAAACTTTTTGCACAGTTTGACCATTTTCACTCAGGCGTGTACTCATTTTTGTTGAAAGCAGTTTAGACATTGATGGCTGTGTGTAGAGTTATTTTGAGGGCATACCAGATTTACACTGTTATACAAGTTGTACACTGACTACTTTACATTGTATCAAAGTGTCAAATCTTCAGTGGTGTCCCATGAAAAAAATATAAAACAATATTTACAAAAATGTGAGGGGCGTACTCACATTTGTGAGCTACTGTAAGGAAATTTGTACAGTTTCACAAATTTAGCTGAACTGCAACAGCTGTAAAACCAAGGTAATTAAGCTTAAGTAGCTGGGGTTTCTCCTTAAAGAGAGCAACATTGAGGGAGACTTGTAGGACATATAATTTTTCCTGGGAAATAAAAGTCAAATCCAATCCATTACAGAGCGGCGAAACATGACTGAGGATTTTAAGCCAAGCCATTAACTGCACCATTAGAAAGAGTTTCCTATCTGCAGACAGCTGTTTCTGGGCGTTTGTCTATCATCAGTGCAAAGCAGGGTTCTGGCTATGTGACACATGAGAGAAGTTTGTCCTTGAGGACAGTGCCATAAAGGTGTGTGAAGAGTTGGAACCCATGTAATGCTTCATAAGAAATTATATATGCAAAGAGGCTCAAGAGAAGAGAATTATGGGCGACATGTATGAATGGAGCTGCACCAGTTTTCTGGTTTGCTTTGAACAAAAAAGAATGTACGAACAGGTGCATTCCAAACACTTTTTAATGCGCCAAAGACACTTTTTAATGCGCCAAAGATTTGGGGCGTTCTAGGGACGTGTTGCACCACATTCGTAGAAGTAGACACATTTATGATTTTTTGACGCCAAACCTAGGCGCTGAACAGTTAGATCAGCCAGACCAGGTTAAAGGTGTTGCCCGAGTCAGACTTGTCGTATTGGCACTACAATGCACCTGTATGTATGACCTGCAGAAGAACAGGTTCATACCTTCTGCCGCATTCTACCCTACCTTAAAGCGACTTAGAACTGGCCTGTCAGCACCAGTGTTCATATATGTCACCCTATGTCTCTGATGCCACCTATTGGAGGTAGCATCCCTTACAACCTCATCTGAACCATTAAAGAGCCTTGGAACATGGAATGTAATGGGGATTTAATTGACAATGATAATATACTCCAAAACAGCGATCTGCAGTCTATTATTTTTATTTGTTTCATACACTGGCTCGGCTAAAAATTCCCAGTCATGTTTAAAGGCTGAATTTGGCTGTAATGGACACTGCTTCCAACAGAAAGACCTAGAGATCTGGTTCTCTTACCTGGAGCCTCTTTGCACAGAAGGTAATTAAGGGAATTTGATACCAAGACAGGGTAGCAAACTCAAGGATATTTAGCATGGAAAAAATACCTCTCAGGGGTGATTTCACTACAGTGTGCTGGAATATATATTAACAACATTACCTAATTCTACATTTTATTGCCCTGATTAATGATTAACATGGCACAACATTCTGTGACTGTTATTTGGCTTTGGCTGTTATTAGACATTTTGTTTTAGCGCCCAATTGTTGCATGTATTGGGTACATTTTATAGAGAAACAGCAAGTTTTTTCATGACATAGGCAAATAGCAATCTTCTTTTGTATGTCTTTTATGCTTTAGGTGGCAGAACAGATTTGTTTTTTACAGTGATCCATGAGTTTCTTTTTTCTGTTCATAACACTCTAAAAATACTTGCAATGTCGCAGTTCGAAGACTTACTTTGTTTGCTTCTTGTCCAGCTTTCGTATTCATAAAGAACCAAAGATAGTACCACAGTCTTGACAGTTCAGAAGTTATGAGTTTCATAAAGACATCATAACAATTGAACACTTTTTCTAAGTCATATTTTTCTTGACTGCTGGATACTCTGTTGTTAGTAATTAATTGAATCTATTATATTCCTAAATTCACCAAAAATAAATTAAATTTCTAGACACTCTGTTTTATAGAAAACATTTGGGAAGTAAAGGGTAAAACAAAGAAATTGGCCTACTTTTGTATTTTGCTGTTTATTTTCTTTCTCGCACCTTCTGCATGGGATCACTTTCCAAATTTGCTTACCGTTTTCTATAAATGCAAACGCTTATGTTTCATTATTCATTTCCCCTTCAGGGGAACTATCTTGTAATAATAAAAATGTCAAAAGAAATACACAAATACATACATACCCTAAATGAGGATGTGCCGCCAGTGCTTCTGCCGAGACAGTGATTTATAGCCCCAGAGAAAAAGGGGGCAGAAGCTGAGAGTGTATGGAGTGGAGAGATGCATGCAAATTTAACACTTTCACTACTAAGCTGACCTTAATCTAAAAAACTCAGAGTTTAAAGCTTCACATTTAGAAAGCTGAATTTGCACATTTTAGGGGGATTACAGCCATAGTAATAAGTTCTTTTGCTGATTAATTTTTCTTTATATTGTTCATCTTTGTTTTCATTTGAATTACTGCCATTTAATGATGTTGCTTAAAGGGGCTTTCCAATACTTTTGAAAACTTCCCTACTGCCTCCCACTGCACTGAAATAAAAAAAAAGTACCCATACTTACCTCTCCCATCACTATCATTCCGATACCGCCATGAGCTCCAGTGTCCCTCATAAATGAAATAAATTCATGTTACATGTTACTGCAGCCAATCACAGGGCAGAGTGGTCATGTGTTGTCCTATATGGTTACACACAGACATGTGACTGCTGAGGACAATGATTATTTGCAGCACCATGTAAGCCATGAACATAACGTTATCATTAAGAGACTGGAAGAGGAATTCTGGTGTCATTGGAATGGTGGTGATGGATGCGAAAAGTATGGGTTAGTCTTTTATTTTAGTGCAGTGAGAGGTAATAGGGAGGTTTTTAAAAAAACTCTTGGAAAACCCCTTTAAAATTCAAGATTTCTTTTCAGGACATGTCACAATACTAATCTGAATGGCAAGAATATAAGCTTTGCATAGTGAGATCCTCCTGATTTATTTGAGACAAATTTTATATGGTTACACCCTGTCTTTATCCAGCAGTTTTATAACTTTCCAATTATGGACCACATGTATGAAAATTGTCTTGGTCTAAAACTCACTTTGTTGCCCATAGCAACCAGAGCTCCCCTTTCATTTTTTCAGAGCACTATATGAATGAGAGGGGCGCTCTGATTGGTTGCTATGGGCAACAAAGTGAATTTTAGACCTATACAGTTTTCATACATGTGGCCCTATGTTTTTACAAGTCACAATGGTTAGTAATATAATAATATTAATGCCAGTGGTATAAAAAATATTACCATAATTTCTTGCACTTCCTGGTCTTTATGTAGTAAAAATTACCATAGAACTTAGTGTTCAAAGGTCAGGGAAAGATTAGATTACCTTTATGGCAAGGTAAAACTATGCAGGAGCGTAGAAAGTAGCCATAGAGGATCCTAGTAAAACTGACAACTCAATGCACCATATTGACCTACAGTAAGTTCTGAACATAGAAAGTTCTTCTTTTATTGTCCTTCCTTTTTTTCTATGGATTCTTAGTGATTTACATTTATTTTCTTTGAATTATTTATAGTCATCAGTCACTCCAGGACATCTCTGAAGGAGATGGGTCCCCTATAGTTTTTAGGACCCACAGTAACTTTAATGTTCTATCATTGACAATAAAAGAGCGATGGAAAAATTTGTCTACCTTTAATCCTCTTAACTTCTGTAATATACATTTTTGGTCTATTGTCATATATTACCTTTACATTGTTATCCACTGCTTCTTTTGCAGTTAGTTATGTTCTCACTACAGATGCTCCAATCTGCATATGTCTCATTTACTGAAGTCTGTATTTCTATGATACATTGTCATATTTTTTATCTCGTTATACTTGCTCATACCTGAATAAGTATATACTTGCATAAGCTGTTTACTTAAATCTTTAATAAAAATGTTTAACCATGTGTACATAAAAAATTCCCACACACAAACAAATATAGGCAGACACTGAGTACATGAATGATTTTTAATTGCAACACTGTTACGACTAGTATATATGAAAATCTTAGGTTTTTAGTGTACATTTTAATCAAATTCTTTAGCAGCACTTTAACCTCAGTTTAGATGGGGACCAACATTCACTTTTGTGCCTAGACAAGACTTCCAAACTTCTCAAGACATGCAGTTCCCTGATACACTCTGCATATATTAAAAAATATCCTGAAATTGATAGGAGTACAAGACCAAAATGGAGGAAGCCATTTTTCCATGCATTCTATGTGGAATAAATTGTGCATATGCATGCTGTCCTGACTGCAATACAAATGCACCACATGCTGTGGCTTTCCTGAGTAAATATGCTGAGTTAGATTGACTCTGTAGGATATGTTATGTCTTCATCCCTCTAGAACAGTGTTTCTCAACTCCAGTCCTCAAGACCCACCAACAGGTCATGTTTTCAGGATCTCCCACAGAATGCACTGACAATAATGATATCACCTGTGCAGAATGCACTGACAATAATGAAGTCACTGGTGCAATGCTGAGGAAAGCCAGAAAACATGACCTTTTGGTGGGTCTTGAGGACTGGAGTTGAGAAACACTGCTCTAGAAAGTCATAGTTAGACCTTTGCAGACTTGATGAGTCCTGTGTTTTGAACTTGTGTAAGCTGTCTGTTGCTTGTTGGAGGGTGGCCTGAGTGTGGCCTGATCATATAAGCCAGTGGATTGATGAGAAAAGCTTAAGCAAGACAAGAGCTCCCCATTAATGGAAGTGGATTAGAGTAGAAAATCCTACTCCTGCATATAGTATGGTGATTACTGGAATGATACAAATTACGCTTTCAAGCATAGTTGTTCCCATGTACTCTGGGGACATTCAAGCAACGCCCCTCAGGATTTTCCTTTATTGCCCATAAATGTTCATAAGACACCCAGAGATGTCACAAACCAATCCAAATTCATCTTCTCTGGGGCAAGACCATCTCCTTTTCCGAGGATATAACTATGGTAACTATGAGTTTAGGTGGTCTGGTTATACTGACCTGTGTGCCGTTGAAGTTAAAAAAGTTAAAAAGTTGAAAGTTAAAAAGACATGACATATTTCCTCTTTCATGGACACCTTTTGGAAAATAATGTGTGCCTTGGTAAAATATTGATGGCACATGGAGGGTTTTCCACTAAAAAACTACATGACATTGGGGTCAGAGTGGGTAAAAAAAACTTGATATTTACATAACTGTCCTCTGCTGCTACTGTAGGTGAATGAAGCGTGAGCCTCTCTAGCTTGTTGGAATAAGAACCTAGAAGTCAAAAAGAGCACATTTCCAGGGAGCTTCAAAGTGGCAAGGATGAGTGACAGACAGGTAAATAGAGGTTTTTTGCCTACCCTGACTACAATGTCATCAATTTTTTGTGAATAACCCCTTTAACCTCTTCCCAACATTGGAGGTACTTGTATGTCCTCGCAGAAAGTGACTTCTTGCAAATGGACGTACAGGTAAGTCTTGGACATTGTGCGGGCTCAAAAGTGGGGCCTGTACAAATACAGTATAGAACCAGCTGTATATTAAAGTTGGCTCCCTGCTGTGTTGCTGACTACTGGAGCTCACTCCAGACATGGGCAATTAACCCTTTAGGTCTTTCCTAAGAGAAAGACAGAGGGAGGAAGCTCCCTCTATCTGCATCAGCATCGACCCTGAGGGCACAGCCTGGCATAGTGATTGTCAGTTACTATGCATAGCAGTACTGATATGCACGGTAACAGTGATCTAAAGCTCACTGATACAAGTCCCTTATGATACAGTTCAAGTAAAAAAAGTGTGAAAAAGTAAAAAAAAAGTAAAACACAAAAGAATAAAATAAAAATACGTACACATATTTGGTATCGCTGCATGCATAACAACATTGCCTATAAATCTGTAATGTTATTTAACCCACACAATGAACGTAGTAAAAAAAATCTAAAAAGGATCAGAATTGCAATTTTCGTTCATCCTTCAGCACATGAAATGGAATAAAAAGCAAACAAAAAGTCAAAAAGTGGTACCAATGAAACGTTAGTTCATCCTGCAAAAAAACCCCAATTAACAGCTTTGTATACAGTAAAATAAAAACGTTATGGCTATCATAAGATAGTGATGCATAAATATTGTTTTACACAATAAAAACACTTTTTTACCACTGGGCAAAAAAAAATTTGGTATCACCGTAATTTTTTGAACCCACAGAGTAAAACTTACGTGTCACAAATACTGCACGGTGAAAAAAAAAAAAAAAACCAACTAAGATGGCTGTACTTTCTTCACCTTGCCTTACAAAAAATGGATTTAAAAGGAATAAAAAAATCTTGTTCCCCCAAAAATCCTACCAATAAAAATGTCAGCTCATCCTGCAAAAAACAAGCTCATACGCATCTCCATACACAGAAAAATAAAAAAGTTATGTCCCTCAGGCTATGGTGATGCATTAATGTGTTTACCTTTTTGAATAAATCTATGTTCACACGGCTTCAACTGGGATGTATTTCGGCCCGTATTTCGCGCCGTACTGCGCATAATACGGAGCGAGATACGTCCCAGTCATTACGGTAATCCACAGTTCTCATAGAAAACTATGGATTACGTCTCCACTCTCCGCTCGGACAATACGGCGAGCGGGGAGAGAAGTGACATGCCAATTACTAGCGCCGCCAGTAATGAAAGTCTATGGGGCTGGCGGGCTACTGCCCCCCACCCCTCCTCTGCATGCGGGAGTCGGCGCAAGCTCCCAAAGTCCTGGCGTAATTGCGGGGCATAATTACGCCCCGCAATTATGGCGTGTGAACATAGCCTAAAAGTTTTTTGTTTTTATTGTGTAAAAGTAGATACACAATATGTATATATTTTTATGAGTATCGCTGTAATCATATCAACCTGCTGAATAACGATAGCATTTCATTTATACTGCATGGTTACTGCTGTAAAAAATAAAAAAAACATTACTAGGATTGCTGTATTTTATTCATCCTGTCACCCAAAAACCTTGATAAAAAATTATCAAAGGGTCATATGCACGTCAAAATGGTACAAATGAAAACAGCCACTCACCCCACAATAAAATCATACCTTTAACAGGCTCCATATACAGAAAAATTAAAAAGCTATGGCTATCAGACTATGACGATAAAAAAACACAATTTTTTATTTTGTAAACGTAATAAAACATAAAAAACTATATGAAATGTATATCATTGTAATTGTACCAACCCGCATAGAAAAGTTATCCTATCATTAATACCACGTGTCAAAAGCTGTAAAAATGAAGCCCAAAAAACAATGGCGGAAATTTGTTTTCCCCACCCAAATTTTACGGCCCAATGCTAAAAAACTATGAACACCTGTGCGCCCAAAATGCACAATACATCCCTAGATGAGATCCATTAGGGGACGACTTCTGTAAGGTTTCACCAGTTCTGATACTTTAAGGGTTTTGCAAATGCGACAAGGCACCCACCAAAATCTGCGGTCCAAGAGCCAAATAGCACTTCCTCCCTTGTATGCCCTGCCATGCACCCAAACAGCAGTTTACACCCACATATAGGGTATTGCCGAACTTGGAAGAACTTGGGTTACATTTTTTGGGGTGCTTTTTTTTAGTATTAATTAAAACAATAAAACATTTTCAGCTAAAATTGCAGATTGTTGGATTTTTTTTTTTCATTTTCACAGCCTAATGCTAAAAAAATTTGTGAAACATCTGTAAGGTTCATATATTCACTACACCCCTGGATACATTCCTTAAGCAATGTAGTTTCCAATATGGGGTGTTTATTAAGTTTTAACACCTTAAATAGCTGCAATTCTTTAATTGCACCTAAAGAAAAATGTAATGAAAATGAGACCCCAAAGTCCAGTAGGTGACCCTCCTATTCTGAGGTTTGTGGTTGAGAAAAATAGTGCACTAGAGTCACGTATGGGATATCACATCTACCAGTGAATAATGGATAAAAATTGAAACTGCAAAAAAAAATTATAATTTTGAAATGTCACCTCCACTTTGCTTTAATTTGATTGAAACACTTAAAAAACTTCCTAAACAATGTTCTGAATACTGTAAGGGGTGTAATTTCTTAGATAGATAAGTCATTTATGGGGGTATCTAACATACAGGCCCCTAAAAGCCATATCAGAACTGGACTGGTCCTCAAAAAAAATGTGTCTTACAGATTTTCTTAAAAATGTGAAAAATTACTACAAAATTTCTAAGCCCCCTTCATGTCGTAAAAAAAAAAAGTAATTTTAAAAAATGGTGGCAACTTACAGTGGACATATGGTAGATGCTAGTTATAAACTTTTTTGTGTGGAATAAGTATCTGTCTTACACGCAGACATTTTTGAACTTGGAAAAGGGCAAATTTTAAAAAATTTTCATGACATTTTGATATGTTTCATGAATAAATAAGGATTGAATGGACCCAAAACTCCTACTAACTTAAAGCAAAATGTTTCATGAGAAAACAGTCTCTAAATCACATGGATAAGTAAAGGTATCAAAAAGTTATGCGCACATAAAGTGACATGTGTCAGAATTCAAACATGGGGCTCTGTCATCGAGGTCAAAACTGGCTGTGGCTGTAAGGGGTTAGAGATCCATAGCATGCTATGGGCTCCTTATAAGTTTTATTCAAGCTGGATCTGTAAAACAGCCACACATATTGCTACACCAAAATATGGTAGCAACATATTTTATTGGGGCTATTGAGGCTAAAAGTAAAATTTTATATGCAAACCTATTACATACAGTAAAGTAGATTATTTATATCAGACCATGTTGTCTCCTGAAGCCATGATTTCAGTGCTTCTATGAGAAAACTCCATTCTTAAAATAGAACTTCACAGAAAAGCAGACGACAGCGTCCAATATGGTTTCATATTCCGTACCAAGTAACAGGCGAAAATGCACACAGCCCTGTGGTATATTTTCAGCTAATCTATAGAATTTTGGTAAAAATACTGCAGATTTATCCCTCAAGGCAACCATTATTTCTTCTTCTACATTGCAGTTAAATTAGTTAGAATTCTAAGAAATGTCAGTGACAGAATCTTTGCAGCCGTATCTCTATATTTTTTATTCTAAGCTCTTTTCAACTAGAATTCAAGGTGAGAATTTTATAGCAAAGCAGATGTAAAGGATGAGGGTTATGTTTAATCACCTGAATATATCTAGGTAAAAAAAAATGTATGTTCGTTAGATTCTACATGCTAAACGCTCTGGGCAAGGAATCTGGATTGCATTGCAGAAGGAAATTACAGTGTAAAAAATAAGTTAATCAGTGCAAACAGAAGTCTAATCCACACAAATGTGAAGATTATTTGTAGAGTTTCTGAAATATAAATTCCTTCCGACTTTGTAAATGTTAATCAGTTAACTCCCATATCACTGGAGCCGAGACACTTCTCCATGGAGACTGGGCTAGAAACAGTGATACACAGTTAACATACATGTACTGTATCTGTACTTAATATACAGAATAAATGAAAGTACTGTTTCTCACTTTTATAAGGTCACACACCTGGAGGTGTTTTCATGATTTCACGTCAGGCCTAATTGCATTTTGACATATGAAATTAACATCTTTATAAGCCTTTCTATAAAGCCTGTATGTGGTCTGTTTCATGAAATAGTCTTATTTACTTGTATATATTTCTCTTTTTGTGAAGTAGTTAGAGATGGGCAAATTGATTCTAACGAAATGGAATTCATTTAGAATTTCAGGAAAATTTTGATTGTGCACAAAGGCGAAATCTATGGCACTTCGTGGGAACGAATCAACTTATCTTCTAAAATGGCCGTGAGCACATGGCGTGACATGGGGCAGAGAACTCTGGGAAGAAGAAAGGAAAACCCTCAATGACATGTGCAGTCATGAAGCCAATCAGCAACCAGCGGGCTTCTGTGATGCCACAAGCCTATAAAAATTTGGACGCCATGTTAAATTCTAACACTTGTCACTGTGTCTCCTGTCACAAGCATCTATCTGCTGCAGCACTATTTTGCACTCTTTACAAAACAAACTCTTTTTTTGAATGACTGGTTTGAAAGACCTTCACAAGTGTGTGTCATATACACACCTGTTCCTGAACCAGCATTATTATTTTGTTTTAGTTTGTGGGGTATTCCCCCTAAAGTGCAGGGTGGGGGTATTTCTGCCGCATACACACCTGAATTCCATCTGGTTCACTCTGTAGGGTATTGTCTACCCAAGGGTTAACTTATCCTCCTGTTTGTGGGATAATTTGGAGTCAAATACAGGGTGTGTGCATTTTTGCCCCCATATACGCCTGAATTCCATCTATTTTTTTCTGTACAGTATTTTATACTGAAGGGTTAATTTATCCTCTTGTTTGTCGGGTAATTTGAAGTAAAAAAAAGGATGTGTGCATTTTTGCCCCATATACACCTCAGTTCCATCTGGTTCACTGTGTAGGGTATTTTATACCCAAGGGTTAATTTATCCTCTTGTTTGTGGGTTAATTAAGAGTCAAATATAGGGTGTGTATTGATCATATACAGACATCTTCATTAAACAGAGTCTGTTTTATTGTAAATTTTTGATCAAACAGTATGTCAGACAGAGAGATGGATGGCCCTTCACATGCGAGTGGCAGTGGCACAAATATTCCTGTAGCAGTCACAGGTTGCAGCACAGTAAGGGGACATCGCAGCAGGGATGACTCGGTGAGGCAGGAGCTACCAGTGTCATCTAGCGGCCGTGTGTTGATCAACAAGCCAACGGTTCTTGATTGGTTTACTAGGTCATCCATTTCCTCTCAGATGACATCTGACCATTCCAGTTAAGAGTCTGTGGGTTCGTCAGACAACCCTTAGTTGGCATGGCCTGGGAGCAGGTCAGGGGCCCTCATCTGTCCTCAACCCGCCTGTGTCCCGTTCAGTTTCCTCAGCTAGAAAACTACAATGTAGTTTGGGTTCTGCGCCACTATTCAGCGAGGACGAACTATTTGAGGACAGTCAGCAGCTACTTGGTAGCAAAGATGTGGGGCAGACATCTGCTGCTTCTTGCAGTAGGCGGGCAAGTAGTGATGTGGAGAGTGGCAGACTATGCATACCGAGACCGTTGAGGAGGACAGCAGTGATTGGCAAACACTTATTCATGTAGCCAATCGAACTTAGGAGCCGGGTGAAGCAAGAGCTTCATCATCATCGTTGGAAGAAGAGGGCATCAGCTTGCGCGTTAGGCAGCAAGTCAGTAGTGTGGCCGTGAGTCAGCAGGGTGGCAGCAATGCAAGGTCGGGAGCCAAACGGCCACGGGATAGACCACCCGCTTCGCAGGTACAAGAAAGTAGTGGCACAGGGGCTCACCGAGGCAGCAGCAGTAGCAGTAAGTTAATACAGAGCGTTGGCGGTAAAATCACCTACTTGGCGGTGTGGCAGTTTTTTGCCAAGACACCGGAGGAGCCGAACATGTGTATATGTAAAATCTGTGGGCAGAAAGGGAAGCGTGGCCAGAGAGCTAACGTTGGCACTATGGCCTTGTGTCAACACATGCAGCGTCACCATCCAGTTGCCTGGGAGAAACGTGGCTCGGATGTGGTGGTCCATCCTGCTGCTGCAGCAACAGCAGCAGCATCTAGTGGCACGCATGACATTGCAGCCAGTCAATGGGTATGGGTATGGGTATATGTAGAATCTGTGGGCAGAAAGTGAAGCATGGCCAGGGAGCTAACGTTGGAACCACGGCCCTGCGTCAACCCTTGCAGCATCACCATCCGGTGGCGTGGGAAAAACGTGGCTCAGATGTGGTTTTCCATCCTGCCGCATCAACAACAGCAGCACCCAGTGGCACGCATGCCATTTCAGCCAGTCAAGGCTCTACCACCTCTGCAGAAGGGAGCTGTGTGTTTTTCCCATCATCTACCGGTCCAGATGCTCCTGCTCCTCGCCACTCATGGCGCCAGCAGTCGTTCACCGAGACGATTGCCAAGAGACAGCAGTATGCGTCCAACCATCCTAAGGTGCAGAAGCTGACCGTGCTCCTGTTCAAGTTGATGGTACTGCAGTCCTTCCCTTTCCAAGTGGTGGACTCAGCATCGTTCAGAGAACTAATGGCTTGTGCCGAGCCAAGGTGGAGTGTCCCGAGCCGTAATTTCTTTTCTAAAAGGCAGTACCAGCCCTGCACAAATATGTTAAACAGAATGTGGGCCAGTCCTTGAGCCGATCAGTGTCTTCAAAGGTGCACAGCAGCGCGGACGTGTGGAGCTGTAACTACGGTCAGGGACAGTACATGTCCTTTACGGCCCAAAGGGAGAAAGTGCTTCCTGCCCCAGCCACAGACACACCGAGAACTTGGACAGGAGACGCCTGCTGTTTCATCCATTCCACGTATGTCAAACTTCTGATCCTGCAGCAATTCCGCCTCCTCCTCCACCACCATCTCAGCCTCCACATGTCTAAGTGATGCTCCATTATACCACATGTGCCGGGTACAAGTCAGTGTGTACGGCAGATGTCTACACCTGTGAGATGCCTGGGCACAAAAGAAGTCACATACTGGGGAGAACTTCTCGCGTCATGCAATACAAATTAATGTGTGGCGTTTTCCTCCCACGACAACTGCAAATCGGAACCATTGGTGACAAACAACGAAGGAACATGGTGTCCGCGTGGTGCACCGAGGAGGCTGGAAAACAATGCGCCCTGCATGACGCACGTAGATCAGTCTGGTTGTCAAACGGTTTCCTCAGTCTTTCACCCCGTCTGCAAGACATTCTAAAAAATGGCCCAGGAAACCTGAGTGCGTGCATTTTCATCATTCATACAAAGCCAGAACACTACAGCTCATTGACGTCTGCAGGAGGCAGAACGGCCGCCCCCAACGTAGGCTGATATCGATGTTTCCCACCCATGTAATTCCAGATCCAGCCTTTCATATGTTGGACTGACTTTATGAACAGAGAAAGGCCATTAAGGATTTTTTGATGATCCAAGCGGACAGAAGTACTGCCCTGTGTGATTCTGATGCCCTGTGTGATTCTAACGTTAGTCAGTGGCAGCTCATGCGTGAACTCCTGCAGTTTGTCTCAGTGCCCTTTGGAGGACTACAGCGGATGAAATAACGCATTCCACTACTTCATGTCCTGAAACAATGCTGCAAAAATCTGTCCAGGTCAGGGACTGGAGAACTTTAGTGATACCATCTCACGAGCCACATGAGGGACCAGTGGGGGCTTAACTGGAGGAGGAGGAGGACATTGGAGCACAAGCAGTGTCTGGCAAAATTAGTGTTTTTTCTACTCAGGTGACAGGAGAAGCAGGAGCAGCCATAAGAGGTAGAGGGAGATGCAGAAGACTAGGCAAATGACCCAGACACACCATGGCAGTATACAGTGGAGATGGAGGCAGGGAGTCCCTCAGAGTCACTTGCACAGACAGCCCGCTGCATGCTGATTTACCTGCTAGTGACAGCCGAATAGCGTCACCATCCGGCAGAAGGGATGAACTTTAAATGCTTTCCACCCTCTTGGACCCTCGCTACTGGTCCTTTTTTTCTCACGCCTGCTGAGAGTGTAGGACAAACTCAAGAACTATAGAGAAATCCTATGTAGCTCAGTTGGCGCGGCTGCCTATCTGCACCATCGTCCATCCTCTGACCAGGTCTGACCATGGGGTTCCATCATTGCTCACATACCACTACCCCGATTGCTGTGTGGGAGTATAGTGGGGTAGGAGCAGTTTCCAGCTCCATCAGCAGTCAGCCTAAGTCCTGTAGTCGTTGATGAGGCAGCTTCCTTCAACTCCGCCTATGAGAGAGTACCCACCTTCAAGCAGTAGCCGGACCTGGCGCAACCTGAAGCAGCAGGTGGTGGCCTACTTGGACAGCACTCTGCCACCCCCATTAGAGAGATCAGCTGACTACTTGGGCAGTCAAACTGGATGTGTGCGAGTTTGCACTGGAGAAGCTGTCGCGTGCCTCTGCCAGTAGTAAAGGCGGTGTTTTTCAGGCTGCGGGGTTCATTTTTACCCCCAGGAGAAACTCGCTCTTGTCCACCCCAAAATGGTGTAGAGACTTACCTTAGTCAAGATGAACAGGTGTGGATAGCCCAGATTTCCACACACCCATGCCATAATTGCCATCATATTAGACATCAGCATGACGCGCCATCCAACCAAAACTTTGAGCAATGAGTCTGGATTCTTTTGGCTACACTGCCTCTAGCCACTATTCTAATGCTGTCGACCACCTGAAAGCCACACATCTGCTGCTAGCTGCTCCCATCTTCCCACCATCCATCCTTTACCAGGGACTGTCGGTTGTTGCCACCGACACCTCCCACTTCATTCACGAGGGGCCACTATGTAGACTCTGACTGCATGGCTGCCACCGTCCACAATCAGTCCAGGTTGCCTCTCATTGGCCTACTGATGTTAGCTGTGCGCCACCTCCTCAATTTGGTTCACTTATGCCACTCTGTGCCCGATACTGATGTTTCTGCCACTCCATAATCTGTCACTGTGCCACACAGAGTGGCTACAGATATGGCAGCACCTCCTCATCTGTCACTTCCACTACATGTGGCCTACTGATAGTTAGCGGGGCCACCCACCATAGACTGTCACTTAGCGCGACTCTTTGGCCTACTGATATTTGCAGCCACCATCCTCAATTTGTCACTTGCCACTTCTGTGGCCTACTGAATGATTGCTTGCCGACCTCCTCATTTTTCACTTGCCAATCTGTGGCCTACTGATGTTGCTGCCACCTCCATAATCGTCACTGCCCACACTTGGGCCTACTGTGATTATTGCGGGCCACCTCTTCACAATCTGTCACATACCACTCTGTGGCCATACTGAGTTCTGAGCCACCTCATCAATCTGTCACATTGCCACTCTGTCACCTATGAAGTTTCTGCTACATCCAACACTCTGTCATATGTGCCACTCTGTGGCCTAACTGATGTTGCTGCCACCCTGACCTCATACTGTGTATTGTGTTCCCTTTGTGGCCTACTGATGTTGCTCTGCACTGTACCTGTCTCATCTTCTGTTCACTTGCCACTACAGTGGTCTTACTGATAGTTGGCTGCCACCTCAGTCTGATCACTTGCCACTCTGTGGCCTACTGATGTTCGCTGCCTTAGACCTGTCTAATCTGTCACTTGCCCACTCTGCATGCCTGCTGATGTTGCTCTGCCACATTCTCAACCTGTCACTTGCACTCTGTGGCGCTAATGATGTATGCTGCACACCTGATCCTGTCACTTGCCAACTTGGCCTAGTGATGTTGCTGCCAACCACCTGCTCAGCTCTGTCACTTGCCACTACTGTGGGGCCTGCTGATTTTTCTGCCACAATCTCAACCTGTCATTGCCACTCTGTGGGCCTCCTGATGTTGCTGCTGCCACCTCATCAATCTGTCACTTGCACACTGTCACCTATGGAAATTATCCTGCTTACATCCACGACACTGTCATTGTGCCACTCTTGTGCCTACTGATGTTGCTAGTGCCACCCTCCATACTGTGGAATGTTCCCTTTCTGCCTCCTGATGTTGCTGCCTTACCTGCTCAATCTGCACATGCCACTCTGTAGGCCTACTGATGTTTGCTGAGCCACCGCTCAGTCCCCGTTACACTTGCCACTCGTGGCCTACTGATGTTGCTAGGCCAACCTGCTCAATCTGTCACTTGCCCCTCTGTAGTGCCTGCGATGTTGCTGGCCCGACATTCTCAACCTGTCACTTGCCACTCTGTGGCCTACTGATGTTGCTGCCACCTGAGTCTGTCACTTGCCACTCTGTGGCCTAGTGATGTTGCTGCCACCTGCTCAGTCTGTCACTTGCCACTCTGTGGCCTGCTGATGTTGCTGCCACATTCTCAACCTGTCACTTGCCACTCTGTGGCCTACTGATGTTGCTGCCACCTCATCAATCTGTCACTTGCCACTCTGTCACCTATGGAAGTTTCTGCTACATCCACACTCTGTCATTGTGCCACTCTGTGGCCTACTGATGTTGCTGCCACCTCCATACTGTGTGATTGTGTCCCGTTGTGGCCTACTGATGTTGCTGCCACCTGCTCAATCTGTCCACTTTCCAACTCTGTGGCCGTACTGAGATCAGCCACCACAGCTGTCACTTGCCACACTGTGGCCTACTGATGTTGCTGCCACCTGCTCAATCTGTCACTTGCCACTCTGTGGCCTACTGATGTTGCTGCCACCTCAGTCTGTCACTTGCCACTCTGTGGCCTACTGATGTTGCTGCCACCTCAGTCTGTCACTTGCCACTCTGTGGCCTAGTAATGGTTGCTGCACCACCTGCCAGTCTGTCCACTTGCCACTCTGTGCCTGCTTGATGTTGCTGCACATTCTCAACTCTTCACTTGGCCACTGCTGTGGCCTAACTGATGTTGCCTGGCCACCTCAGTTGTCACTATGCCACTACTTGTGGCCTAGTGATGTTGCTGCCACCGTGCGCAGCTGTCCACTTGCCACTCTGTGGCATACTGATGTTGCTTGCCACCTCCACACTGTCATTTGTGCCACCTCTGTGGCCTACTGATGTTGCTGCCACCTGCAAAGACCTGTCTTTGACCAACTCTGGGCCTACCATGGACTGTTTGCCACCTCCGCAGACCTGTGTTATTGTGCCACTCTGTGGAAATACTGGGATGTTGCTTCCAACCACGTCTATAACTTGCCCCTCTTTGGCATTCTGATGTTGCTCCTGCCACCAGTCTCAACCTGTCAATTTGCAACTCTTTGGGCCTATCTGATGTTTGCCTGGCTACCATATCCATAATCGTCACTTGGCCGAGAAAAAGGGGGGGGTAACACAACACTGTGGCCTACTGATATTCGCTGCCACCCGTCCTCGAACTCTGTCACTCGCACTCTGTGGCCTACTGTCGTTTCGCCGACCTCAGTCTGTCACTTGCCACTGCTCTGTGGCTACTGATGTTCGCTGCCCTACCTGACTCAATCCGTCACTGTCCACTCTGTGGCCTGCTGAATGTTGCTGCCGACATTCTCAACCTGGTCCACTTTCCACTCTGTGGCCTAAAGATTTCATGATCACCTGAGTCTGTCATTTGCCACTGCTGTGGCCTAGTGGATGTTGCTGCACCTCATCTGTCACTTCCACTCTGTGGCCCTGCTGATGTTGCTCTGCCACATTCTCACCTGTCAATTGCCACTCTGTGCCCAACTGATGTTAGCTGCCACCACGTCTTCAATCTGTCACTTGCTACTCTGTCACCTATGGAAGCTTTCGCTACATTCCCACACTCTGTCCATTGTTCACTCTGTGACCTACTGATTTTCTCGCCACCACCATACGGTTCTTTGTAGTAATTGTGTCCCCTTTCTGCCTACCTGATGTTGCTGCCACCTGCTCAATCTGTCACTTGCCACTCTGTGGCCTACTGATGTTGCTGCCACCTCAGTCTGTCACTTGCAACTCTGTTGCCTACTGATGTTGATGCCACCTGCTCAATCTGTCACTTGCAACTCTGTGGTCTGCTGATGTTGCTGCCACATTCTCAACCTGTCACTTGCCACTCTGTGGCCTACTGATGTTTGCTGGGCCTGCCGTACCTGCAGTACTGAGTCACTTGCCACTTCTGTCGGCCTAGTACAATGTTGCTGCCAACCTGCTTCAGATCCTGTCACTTGCCACTCTGTGGCCTGCTGATTTGCTGCCAACATTCTCAACCTGTCACTTCCACTCTGTGGCCTACTGATGTTGCTGCCACCGCAGTCAGTCATGTCACAATGCCACTCTGTGGCCTAGTGATGTTGCTGCCACCGCTCAGTCCTGTCACTTCCACTCTGTGCCCACTGATGTTGCTGCCAAAGCTGCCACCTCCACCCAGTCATTGTGCCACACTGAGGACCTACTGATGTTGCTTTGCGCCACCTGCTAAACCTGTCATTATTGGCCACTCTGGGGCCTACTCATCACTGTTTTGCCACCGTCCATACTGTGATATTGTGCCCACTCTGTGGAAGACTGATGTAAGCTTCCACCACAGTCTATTAAGCGATTGCCCCTCTGTGCATTCTGATGTTGCTCGCCCACCATTCTCAACCAGTCATTTGCAACTCTTTGGCTAACTGAATGTTGCTGAGCGGGGAGGGGGGGGAGGCTAGAAGCCTCCATAATCTGTCACTTGCCCACTGTGGTCCTACTGATATTGCTGCCACCCCATCCGTCAATCTGTCACTTGCCCACTGCTGTGTCCCTACTGATGTGCTGCCACCTCCATAGTCTGTCACTTACCACTCTTTGTCCTGACTGATGTTGCTCTGGCCAGCCCCGCGTCCACATTTGTCACTTTGCTCACTCTCTGTGGCCTACTGATGTTGCTGCACCCCGTTATCTGTCACTTGCCACCACTGTGGCCTTACTGATATTGCTGCCAACCCTCCTCAATCTGTCACTTGCCACTCTGTGGCCTACTGAAGTTGCTTGCCACCCGTCATCAATCTGTCACTTTCCACTCTGTTCACCTAAAGTGAAGTTTCGCTACAAATCCACACTCCTGTCATTGTGCACTCTTGCCTACTGTGATGTCAGCTCGTTGCGCCGACCCTCCATACTGTGTGATTGTGTCCCTTTGTTGGTGCCCTACACGATTGCGTTTGCTGCCACCTGCTCCAACTCTGTCACTTCTGCCACTCTGTGGCCTCAACTGATTGTTGCTGCCACCCATCTCAGTCTGTCACTTCGCTCATCTCTGGGCCACTGATGTTGCTGCCACCTGCTCATCTGTCACTTGCCACTCTTGTGGCCTCTGATGTCTGCAGCCACTCTTTCTCAAACTCTGCTCACTTGCCACTCTTTGGCCTACTGATTTTAGACTGCCACCCTGAAGCTGTCACTTCCTCTCTCTGTGGCCAAGTGCGTGCTGCCTGACCATCTCAGTCTGTCACATTGCCACTTCTGTGGCCTGCTGATGGTGCTGCCACACTTCCTCGAACCTGTCACTTGCCACTAGCCTGTGGCCTAACTGATGTTCAGCCTCACCTATTCGTCTGTCACTTGCCAACTTTCTGTGGCCTAGTGATGTTGCTGCCACCTGCTCAGTCTGTCACTTGCCACTCTGTGGCCTACTGATGTTGCTACCACCTTCTCAGCCTGTCATTTGCCACTCTGTGGCCTATTGATGTTGCTACCACCACTGTCTGTCATTTGCCACTCTGTGGCCTACTGATGTTGCTGCCACCTTCTCAACCTGTCACTTGCGCACTGCTGTGCCTACTGATGTTGCTGCCAACTCCACACTGTCATTGTGCCACTCTGTGGCCTGCTGATGTTGCTGCCACCTGCTAAACCTGTCATTTGCCACTCTGGGGCCTACTCATACTGTTGCCACCTCCATACTGTGTGATTGTGCCACTCTGTGGAATACTGATGTTGCTTCCACCACAGTCTATTACTTGCCCCTCTGTGGCCTTCTGATGTTGCTGCCACCTTCTCAACCTGTCATTTGCAACTCTTTGGCCTACTGATGTTGCTGCTACCTCCATAATCTGTCACTTGCCACTCTGTCACCTACAGATGAGTTGCTGCCTCACCCTTTCCAAACCTGTCAGTTGCCACTCGTGTGGCCTTCACTGATGTTGCTGCCACCTTCTCAACCTGTTATTTGCCACTCTGTGACCTACTCATGCTGCTGCCAAATCCACACTGTGTGATTGTGCCAGTCTGTGGACTACTGATGTTAGCTTCCCCAGTCCCTCAATCTGTCACTGTGCACACTCTGTGCAGCCTACGATGTTGCTGCCTTAACACCTTCACAACTTCATTTGCCCACTCTGGTGGCCTACTGGATGTTGCTGCCACATAATCAACCGCTCATTTGCCACTCCTGTGGCCCTACTCATGCTGCTGCCACCTCTATACCATGTGATTGTGCCACTATGTGGCCTACTGACGTTGCTGCCACCTCCTCAATCTGTCACTTGACAATCTGTGACCTACTGATGTTGCTGCCACCTTCTCAACCTGTCATTTACCACTCTGTGGCATACTGATGTTGTTGCCACCTCCACACTCTGTGATTGTGCCATTCTGTGGCCTACTCATGCTGCTGCCTACTGACCCTGTCTCATTGAACCACAACCTGTATTTTCCTAGTGCTGTTTCCACCCACTCCACCACTCTATGACATGCCACTATGTTTGGTTTTCCCCTTCTTAATCTGTTAGAAGAATGAAAAGGAACAAACGACAAACCGCACATGTCTTCAGAGAAGCTCGTAAAGGCCATATGAACCTGGTCTTATGTTTGCATCAGGGATTGTTTGCGGATGATTAGGGTAGGCCAAAGAGCAGGAATGAATACAAAACAGAAACATGCACAATATCCCATTAGTACTGGTCATCTCTGTTTTGGATCAACTCCTGTTATTTTTTTTGGTATTAAGCAATAATTGATATTATTGACCGATTGAAAAGCGACACTAACGGACGTGAAAGGAAGGGCAAAATGATCAGTGATGTTCATGCAAAATACTGGCCATGACTACTGCCTCGCCCTGCACCCCTCTTCACTTTTTGGGGGGCTCATACATGTATCAGCATATTAACAGAATAGTTCTGTCATAATCTGTGGAATCATCAGATGTCGGGCTGTAAAAGGAGTGCGCTATTTGACGCTATTGTAGGAACCTATTGCCCTCAGCTTGGATTCTTATTCCAAGCTGGCCGCTAACATACCTTGTCCAAGCTGCGTTCCAACCTTAGCAATTATTTGGTCAGTTTTTAGTCCCCTGTTAACTGCCCAGGGAAAATTAAGTTTGAAATCGATTCTAAGAGCGGCAAGCTGGACATCCAATACTGCGTGTCATCAGCTTGTAATGAAGACCCAAACCCACACACTCCCAATGCATATTTGAGCATGGCACAATATTCTACAACACCCTACAGGCTCTCTGCAGCCAGAAAATAGCTGTTTTTTTAACGTGATTCAGTGATAATAAATTCGGGTGGAAAATAATTTTTGCAGAAAATTTTGCAAACCTGGCGAATCGAATTTTTGAGAAATTTGCCTATCTCTAGATGTAGCAATAGAAGTCCACAACTCTGCCTAGGTGCCACCAAAGAACCATCAATGATTAAGTACAAAGTTGAGTGATACCACAATTTTCTACGGAATGACAGAATTGAAATCTGATTAATGGAAAATGATAAGGATTTCCCAGAAAATATTTCTATGATGTGCCAGTTCCTCATCAAGAAAAAAAAGGAACAAATTAGCCAAGGTATACCAAAAAAAGACTGCCCTGAAAGGCCATTCTAAATTCCTCAAAGTTAAAGGGCTCGTCCACCTTGTTTTTTATGTATATAGAAAACGTTTGTTATATATATAATGAAATACGTAAAGTATGTATAGATATTTACATAATTATATACTTATAACTAAACATATATAACATAACACTATATAATTATAACTATATATATACACACTGTATAATTATAACTGTAGAATATATATATAATATATATTTTATTTATATATATATATATATAATATTATTATATATATATATATATATATATATTTAATTATATATATATATATATTTTATATTATATAATATTATATATAATATATAATTTTATTATATAACTACATTGGCTAAACATGCTGTTAGTCATATAATCTCCTGGCAGTTAGCCGGATAACATGACATCTCTAGGGTAACTGAATAGGAACAATGGTAGAATAGTTATTGAAATATGTAGACGGGGACCACCCCAAATGTTAATGAGTGCCAACTTTTATACCAAAAGAGAAGAAGCAACAAAGTGTAACAAGAAAGGTTGATACAATATAAAGTTGCACATCCATATAACTAGTAGAGATGAGCGAATTTCCCAGAAATTTGTTTCGTTTCTAATTTATTCACTATGAATTGCGTTAAAAAACAGCTTTTTCCTGGCTGCAGAGAGCCTGTATGGTGTTGTAGAACATTGTGCCATGCAGAAATATGCATAGGGAGTGTGGATTGGTATTGAAATAATGCTGTAATTTAGTATGACATGCAGATGACGGGCATTGATCTTAGAATCACATCACACTTCACTTATCTGGGCAGTTATGGGGTCAAGACTGACCGAATAACTGAAGTGGGAATGCAGCCTGATAGGGTAATGTCAGCGCCAGCTACAGAGATCCGAGCAGAGGGCCAAGATCCCACTATATAGTGTCAAATAGCGAACTCCTTTTACACAGTCATAGATGTTTCCCACAGTTTTTGGGACAGAACCTGTTTGGTAAACGTTTGAAACATGTAGGCCCCCCCTTTCCCCCGGAAAGAGTGGAGGGGGTTTTGTCAGAAAGTAATTTTGTGTTGAGTTGATCATTTTCCCCTTTCCCTTTGTTTTCCGTCGTGTCCGCTTTTAAAACCAGTCAAAAAAATCCATCTTTTATAGCAAAAACCCAAAAAAAAAAAACGGGGAGTTGATCCAAAACAGAGAAGATAGTAAGTGGAATTTTTTTCATGTCTCTGATGTCAAATACGGGCCGGACAGGACATTTTCTCCAGTGCAAACTAAAGCAAGTTGCGGCCAAAATTCCAGTTTGGTTTGCCAAGTGTCCAGCGGATATTCAATGGGGAGTGGCAGGATGTGTTCCAAGTGGGCCCAAACCCCTAAGGGTTTTCAAGGTTGCCCCAGGGCTGCTGTTGCTTTTGGTGAGTCCCTTTTTCCTTTCCTAGGAAGGGGATAAAAGGTGCTCATCAAAGACTCCAGCCTCGGGTTTTGCTGCTGAGGGAGCTGTTTATGCCCCCCCCCCACACGTTTTTTCCCCCAAAGCACCCATGGAAATGGTAGTGAGCCCCTGAAAAACCCCCCCCCGGTCAGACTGGGGAATGGTGGAGGAGGGGCGCAGAAAACCCAAACTACTACATAGTATGTCCCTATAGTTTTTGGGTTTTTTTGTCCCCTTCTTTGGGGGGTGAAAAAAGGCCCCCTTTTTGGGAAACGGCAGCAAGGGTCCAAAAGGGGGGGAGAGCCAAAAGTTATCCCCTCCCAGAGGGGTGATATTGGCTGTCTTTCCCCAAAAAAATAAAAAAAGGGCAGTGGGCAATCTGCGAAAGTGACTCTGGGGAACACCTGCCCCCATTCCACGAAGGTTTCCCCAACGGTGTGTCTGATTCATTGCCTCATCTTTCTTTTCCCCCCTTTTCCTTTTTCCCTGGCTGTCCTGCCCCCCCTCTACTGTCCCCTGGGTAAAAAAACCTTTTTTCCCCAGCCCTTTGGGCTTGTGCCCCAATGTCCCCCTCCTCCTCCTCCATTTCCCGCCCCCCCCGGGACTAATTTGTGGCCGTTTTGATGTAGTGGCCACATTCCGGGCCCCTGACAAGAAAGATTTTGCAGCTCTTTTTCCGGGGACAGAAGCAGGGGAAGGACTTTTGTTCTTCCTGTAGCCCTGGCGACAAATAACGGGGCCCTTTCCTAAAAAGGGCCCATAAAGCAAATGGTTTTTTGTCAAAAAAAAAAACCTTTTTGGGACAGAGGCAGTCCCAAAAAAAACTTAATGGCTGTAAGGAGATGTGTGTCCCGGGATAAAAAAAAGTATTCACCCACCCAATTGTCCAAGTTCTTCACTTAAAAAGATGAGGAGGCCGTAATTGCCATCATGGGTATACCTCAAATAGGAGGCAAAATTTAGAAAAACAAATCCCGGGAAAAAACCCAAATTTTTGATTTTGAAAAATTTTTTTTTTTTCAAATTATGGTGGAAAATAAAATAATTTTGGGAAAAAAAAAAGTTAAACTCAATACTTTGGGTATATATCCTTTTTTGGCAATGAAAGAGGTTTAAAAAGTTTTTTAAGTCTTCACAAGTTTTTGGGACACACGGGTTTCTGGTGCTTGGCCCATTTACCAGAAGATTCCTTTTTAGCATCATGTTTTGGGGGGTTTTGGTGGGTAACCGGCTTTTTAAATCCCCCGAAAAGGTTTTTTTATGGGGTTTTAGATCCGGAGATGGGGTAGGCCACCCCCGGGAAATTTAAATGCTTTTTACGGGAAACCACTCCTTCAAATTTCCCCGGCGGTTTTGCTTGGGTCATTGTCATGCTGAAAGGGGCCCAGCCCCGTTTCATCTTCAATGCTGGAAATAGGTTTTTGCACTCAAAATCTCACGTTTCCCGGGGCCCCCCCTTTATTCTTTAATGTACTGGATCAGTGGGCCCGGTCCCTTTTCAAAAAGAAACGCCCCCCAAAATATGATGTTGGCCCCCCCCCATGATTCACAAATAGGGTAAAGGTTGTTCTTTGGGGTGCAAATCAGCATTTTTTATCCTCCAAAAAACAAAAAAGTTGTGTTTCTACCAAACGTTTTATTTGGTTTCATCTGGACCCTTTTGACCCTTTCCCCCTCTTTCTGGATCATCCCCCAAAGCTCTCCAAAAAAACTTCAGACTGGCCCCGGGCTTGTACTTTTTAAGCAGGGGGACACCTTCTGGCACTGAAGGTTTGAGTTTCCCCGGCGGGTAAGTATTTTTTTCCAGTAATTATAAAAAAGGAAGTATTTGACCCCAAAACTATTTCTGGTGCAGGGGAGAAACGGGTTTTACATAAGAGGGCAAAATGGCAAGTGGCCAAAAATTTAAAATTGGCTGGCCTATTTATAGGGTTGTTTTTATCCCCAGAAACTGGCTGGTGCTGATTTCTGAAAAGTAAAGAAATTGGGGGCAATTTCTTTCTTTTCCCTTTTTTCTTTGGCCCCCCTTTTAATGTAATTTTTCCACCGGCCATTTAAAAAAAAAAAAAAAAAAAAAACAATTCGGGTTTCCCCAAATCGCCCGGGAAAAAATTTGGGTTTGTTTAAAAATCACAAATTTTTTCCTTTAAAATTCGAAAAAGAATTTTCCCCTTCATCAGATTCGATTTGCTCACCCCTAGTTATAATCTCTGTACAACTTTTTTCTGCTTACTCCTTGACATCTTTTTAAATCAGTTCTGTAGTTCACACACACGGTGGTTTTTCCATGCTTTTTCCGCACTTCTTTGGATGCTGTTTTGGGCACTGAAAAAGAAGTGTCATGTCAATTCCTAAAGAGTATTTAACGCTGCAAATCCTTATAGGAATCAATGGAGAGCTTCAAAACCTCATCTAAAACCTTAGCACAGTTTTAGACATGGGTTTTGGTGCATTTTGGGGTACAGTGAAAACCTGATCAAATCATTGTCAAAACCTCATCTGAAAAGTACTGTATTGAGGCACTTTTCAGATGAGATTTTGGTGCTGATTTGGATGGAGTTAAAGGGGTTCTCCCATAACAACAACTTAGCAGTGTCTCATTAGTGGGGGTTCAACTTCTTGGGCTCCTAAAAAACATAAGCACAGGGATCCTATGCCTACCTGTTTGGATGGAGGGGTGGTCAAGCATGCAAACTGTCACTTCATTCAAAGTCTATGGGGCTAATAAAGATACAGTAAGCGATAATCTCTGGCAGTCCCAGAGTTTGAATGGACTAGCAGAACGCACTATTGAATGCCACTGTCTTCTAACTGGATAATTCCATACCTCCTTTCTTGTTATCGGTGGCAGGATTTGGAAATCTGATTTGGATTTGAGTCCATGAGGCTAACCCTCGTCACCCTTTCCAGAGCTGGATCCAATGAGGATCTGCTTAAAAGAGTAAACATGTTTATTCTTTTTTCTATGCCACGGATTTGAAATCTGTGGTGTGGAAAATCTGGGCTGTTGTTCACTTTGTGGACATGCATGTCGGAATACACAAGGATTTTAAGGAGGAATCTAACGTGGAATCCACATTGATTAACTCATTGAATCCATTGTGTAAACTTACCCTTATTACTTGTTTAAACAAAAAACTTCTAATATTTTCTCAATTTTCAATAGTACACCTGTTACCACATTTTAATGACTGCTGAAAAGGCGAGCACGTTGGCGACAGCATCACATTAACATGAGCAGTGCTATTTTTATTGATTATTGTTGGTTTTTCCCGCATGTTGCATTCATTACGGCAGGTTTATTGAGGTTTAATTCAATGTAATTCCAAAGCAAAGTATACTCATCTTCATGATGTATTGTAATTATTTTCTCTTGTTTCATTAGCTTTATTCCATCCACAGTCTAGAAAATAAAATTACTGTTAGTTTCATGGGAAAACAGAAGTAAACACAATCACATTTATCAGATAACTTTTAAATATGATGGAAAGTGCAGAGTCTACAACTCCGACATAGACTTGTCAAATGTTTCCTAATGATGATGAAGGAAAAAACTCCTTTTGCTTTCGCGATAATAGATGAACAAATGCAAATGATTGGATTTTTTACCCATTAATTTGACATTTCCCAGTTCAGCCACGGAGAAGCGCCGTCTAAGTGATCCATGCTTGGAGAAAGCAAAATAGAAATCCCTAATACAGAGTTATTTGTAATATTTAAAAGGAACTTTAATTATTGCTGGGGAAGAATACCAGTCCATTAAGTATTGTGTGACAGCTGTTGGTGCATTGTACCTGTAGGAGGCTTACTGCTGCCTTATCTGCATACAAAATGAGATGAGGCGAGGAAAAGTTTTATAAGTGAATATGAAAAGGATTGCTGTCAATCACACAACTTGTACCCTGCAGTCCATGTTAAACAGGTAAGTGATTGAAAGCTCCAAAAAATCTGCAGTGCACAGAAAACAAACTACGGCAAAAGGAAAAGAGTTTGTCTTCTTCGAACTTGTATAATTACAGAAGTGAAATGCATTTACTGCATATGGTATGCTATGTGAATGTATGGACAACCCAGAAAAGTGAAAATAGATCAATAGATTGACTGAGAAAAATAAGTAGCTAGATAGATAGATAGATAGATAGATAGATAGATAGATAGATATTATGAGAGTAGATTAATAGAAAAGGCACAATCGTAATATACGTTGATTAATAATAAAAAAGTTTTAAAATTATAAACAGACACACAGATAAATAGACAGAAGATAGATAGTTGTTACATACAGTGCCAAGCAAAAGGGAAACAATGTTTTGAACGTTTGACTTTTAGGCTCCATATCTCACCATTCACTACAGATTTGAACATGAGACCACCATTAGAGATGGGCGAATTTCTCTAAATTCGGTTCACTCACTTCACCGAATTTCCAGACAAAAAAATAACTTTGTTCCGAATTACTTCGGGACGAATCATGTTAAAAAAAACAGCTTTTCCAGGCTGCACAGAGCCTGCGGGGTGCTGTTAGAACGTTTTTGGGCCATGCTTAAATATGCAGAAGGGGGGCTTGGTTTGGTCTTTTATACAATGTTGTGTTTTAGTATGACACGCACATGACTGCTGCCGCTCTTAGAATCGCTTCACTATAAAAAATTCCTGGGCATTTAAGAGGGCAAAACTGACCAAAAAAAATGAAGGGGGAATGTAGCTGATAAAGTCATGGCAGCGACAGCTAGAAAAACAAAGCTGAGGGTCAGGTGGCAACATCAGTGACAGAGTGTGGAGAAGACGGCGGCAGCCACAGCAGCATGAGGTCAGACAGTGGCACAATGACATTGTGGAGGTGGCAAAAACAGGAGTAGGCCAAAGAGTGGGACAATGACACAATGTGGAGGTTACAGCAGGAGCAAGAGCATAAGGTCAGGGAGTGGCACAATGACATTCTGGAGGTAGCAAAAACAGGAGTAGGCCACAGAGTGGGACAATGACACAGAGTGTAGGTCACGGCAGCAGCCACAGCAGCAGCATGAGGTCAGACAGTGGCACAATGACACAGTGTGTAGGTCCCGGCAGCAGCAACATGAGGTCAGACAGTGGCACAATGACATTGTGGAGGTGGCAAAAACAGGAGTAGGCCACAGAGTGGGACAATGACACCGTGTGTAGGTCATGGCAGCAGCAACAGCAGCAGCATGAGGTCAGACAGTGGCACAATGACACAGTGTGTAGGTCACGGCAGCAGCCACCGCAGCAGCATGAGGTCAGACAGTGGCACAATGACATTCTGGAGGTGGCAAAACCGTAGTAGGCCACAGAGTGCACCAAAGACAGAGAGTTTGGGGGTGACGGCGGCAGCAGCATGAGGTCAGGCAGTGGCACAATGACCCGTGTGTAGGTACGGTAGGGAGCCACAGCAGCAGCATGAGGTCAAACAGTGGCACAATGAACAGTGTGTAGGCCCCGGCAGCAGCCACAGCAGCAGCATGAGGTCAGACAGTGGCACAATGACATTCTGGAGGTGGCAAAACAGAAGTAGGCCACAGAGTGGCACAATGACAGAGAGTGGAGGTTGACGGGGGCAGTAGCATGAGGTCAGACAGTGGCACAATGACAGTCTGGAGGTGGCAAAAACGGGGGTAGGCCCCAGAGTGGCACAATGACGAGAGTGGAGGTGGGCGTGGCAGCAGCATGAGGTCAGACAGTGGCACAATGGGCATTTGGAGGTGGAAAAACTGGAGTAGGCCACAGAGTGGCACATTGACAGAGTGGAGGTGACGGCGGCAGCAGCATGAGGTCAGGGAGTGGCACAATGACATTCTGGAGCTGGCAAAAACAGGAGTAGGCCACAGAGTGGCACAATGACAGAGAGCGGAGGTGACGGCGGCAGCAGCATGAGGTCAGACAGTGGCACAATGACAGTGTGTAGGTCACGGTAGCAGCCACAGCAGCAGCATGAGGTCAAACAGTGGCACAATGACACAGTGGTAGGTTCAGGCAGCGCCACAGCCGCAGATGAGGTCAGAAAAGTGGGACAATGACATTTGGAGGTGGCAAAACAGAAGTAGGCCACAGAGTGGCACAATGACAGAGAGTGGAGGTGACGGCGGCAGTAGCATGAGGTCAGACAGTGGCACAATGACATTCTGGAGGTGGCAAAAACTGGGGTAGGCCACAGAGTGGCACAATGACAGAGAGTGGAGGTGATGGCGGCACCCAGCATGAGGTCAGACAGTGGCACAATGACATTCTGGAGGTGGCAAAAACAGGAAAAGGCCACAGAGTGGCACAATCACACAGTGTCTAGGTCACGGAGCAGCCACAGCGAGCAATGAGGTCAGACAGTGGCACAATCACATTCTGGAGGTGGAAAAACTGGAGTAGGCCACAGAGTGGCACAAGGGACGAGAGTGGAGGTGACGGCAGCAGAAGCAAAAAGCATGAGGTCAGAGAGTGGCACAATAAACACAGTGTGGATGTCATGGCACCAGCAAAAACAGCAGCATGAGGTCAGACAGTGGCACAAAGACAGAGTGTGGAGGTGGGTGGCAATTCCAGCCCCTGGTAAAGAGGGTTTGGGTGGCAGATGGAGAAACTGTTAGCAGATGTGTGGCATCAGGCAGGTGGCGGCATCAGAATAGTGGCTGAGGCAGGTAGTTTGAACCCCAGACACATTTCTCACAGTTTGGGGTGAGGCGTTATGGCTGATGTAGTCTGACGCCTAAGCATTGGTGTGTGGAAATCCTGGCCCGATCCACGCCTGATTCATCTTGACAAAGGTCAGTCGTTCCACATTTCCTGTGGACAAGCGGGTTCTCCTTGGGGTAAAGATGGCCCCGCCGCACTGAACAAACCCCCTCTGATGCCACACTACTGGCCGGCAGGACAGCTTCTCCACTGCAAACTCGGTAAATTGCGGCCACACTCCGTTGGCTGCCCCGTAGTCCAGCGGATCTTCTAACTGGGGTGGCAGAGTGCTGTCCAAGTAGGGGCCCCCACCTGTTGGTTCAGGGCTGCCCAGGTCCCGCTGCTGCTACTGCTGCCGACTCCCCCTTTTCACTAGGCGGGTGAAGGAAGCTGCTCATCAGTGACACCAGACTTAGGTTGCTGCTGATGAAACTGGTACTACTCCTACCCCCCACCTTCCCCCAGCAGCCGCGGCAAAATAGTTCGGAGCGCTGAAGAACCCCCCGGTCAGACCTGGGCAGGGAAAAGGGACGATGCCGCACTTTGGCCGCGGCCCAACTGACTACGGAGGATTTCCCTTTTTTTTTTTTGAGTTTGTCCTCCCCTCAATTTGCTGGGGGAAAAAAGGGTCCCAAATTTTGGGACCCGGGAGCGAAAAGGGGCCAATTGGGGGGAGGAAACCAGAAGTCATTCCCCCTTTCCGGATGGTGACTATTTTGGGGTGTCACTTGCCAGGCAAAACAGCATGTTCGGGCCTTTGCAAAAAGTTTACCGAGGGGCTCCCTGCCCATTTTCCCTTTATTTCTGCCCTCTTGGGGGGGTTGGGGGTCTTCTGCTGCTTCCTCCCTTTTCCAAACTCCTTTCCCCCAGCTGTACCCCTCTCTTGTCACCTGGGGAGAAAAACCACTCCTTTCACCAGCAATTTCTTCGCTCCAAAAGTCCTCCCCCTCCCTTAAATTTTAATTCCCCCCCGGACATATGTTTGGGCGTGAGATGTAGTCGGGCCCCGTCTCCTTCCCCTGCCCAAAAGAATTTTTTAAACATCTGTTGCAGGACATGAAGCAGTGGAAGGGCGTTATTCATCCCGTATAGTCCTGGCGACTGACAAATATACATGGCCCTCCTCGAATGGACTCAACAAAACGCAGGTGTCAAACGCATGAGCTACCACTGGCTGACATCAAAGTTACACAGGGGAGTACTCCTGTTCGCCTGGATCATCAAAAAATCGTTAATGGCCTTTCTCTGTTCATCAGTCGGTCCAACTTGTGCAAGGCTGGAAATTCAAACGGGTGGAAACCATTGGCATATCGAGTGTGTTTGGGGTGGAGGCCGTTCTGCTGCTGCAACTCGAGGAGGTGTGCTCCTGGCTTTGTAGAGATGGCATGAAGTGACATGCACAGTTTCCTGGCCATTTCAGAATCTCTGAAGATCGGGGGAAACAGACTTCAGGAAACCTTTTCACAACCAGATTGAACACGTGCACCATGCAGGGCGCATGGACCATCCCTCCTCGGTGCAGCGTGGACACCATGTTACTCCTGTCAAGGTCGTAAAGCGACAATGGATCTCCTGTTCCCACTCCGGTACTCCAAATCAGTGTCTAAGTGCACGGGGGCCGGGACAATGAAAGAAAGAGCCAGACACAGATGTTCCGATTCAATCTTATCATGCTCTACCTTTTTTTTATCAGGGCGGTCACATATTTATACGAGTAGAAAAAAAGGGGCGTGGGCGCATGCGCAGTGGGACAGCTCCATAGGAAGGGTGGAGCACAAGTTCTCTATTGGTTCAAAGTCGTTGCAGGCAGATGTAACAGCAGTGCTTCTTGGGACATGTAGTCACGAGAAACTCAGTTGTTGTTGGCCAGGTATACACGTGAATCGTGGCCTCTGGAATGCTCAATTCTGCACAGTGCATCGTCCTCAAAATTGGATATATGGATATCTGTTGGTCTTTATAAGGAGGAAATTTGGTATTTTGCTATAAACCAACTTAGCTTATTGAAACACACATGTACATTATTAGCATTAACCCTCACATTACCCCCTAAAATGCAAGCCTTTCCTTATTACTCAACTCTAATATACATAGATTTAGCCTTTGGAGCTTGCTCACACCGTGGGGGATGGGGTTGGGGATTTCTTCTGAGGGTTCGCAAGAGCCATATTTCTTTCAAACACTTCTGCCTTCCTCTTACTAGCCTACCTTTCGATGTGAGGACTCACCATTATGACCCTAAATAATTGATTTCATTCTGTGTTTGGGCTCTTTTCCTTTACTTGTGGATGGGGGAATGTCTATCTTTTTCATGCATCAGAGGTTCCTGTTCTCTGCATTTAGAAACATACCACCGGTTCCTCCAGAGGCTTTTTTGGCTAGTAGATTTTTATATAGGGGGACACGAACAGCAAAGAACAAACAGCAAATACCACCAGTAAATAACCAATAGAATTGTACCTATTTGTTGTACACCATGCTTTCCACCCTACCAGTCCATCGTCAACCAATTAGCCCAATAAGTATCCACTCCTAAATTCTTAATTTCTTTCGATAAATTCCTGATCTTACCCAGGGCAATGGTAATGCTTCCATTCAACCCCTGTGGTTGTCTGGATTGTAAGTGACAAACATTCTTCTCCTACCATACACAAACTCCACCTTTCTCGGCTAAAACATGTCTTATTGCTAACGGTCTGCAGGGTCATTCTGGTTATTGGGGGCCTAGCTCCTCGTAGACACTTGGAATCCATCTCTGCTGTAATGACAAACTCTGTTAGTTATAATAAACATATAATTAATCCAATCTACATTTTGTTGATTTGGACCTGATGGAATGAGAGAGGCAAACCCTGTTCTATCTGGTCTTGGGCTTTTATTAAACTGGTTGGGACCCACCCCTAGGTACCCCTATGGCATCGATGTTAGGACAATTGGATGGTCCCATCGAGCAACGTTTGGATTGTTCTACTTTCCTTCGGGAAGGGTCAGCTGTGGGAAGCGGATCCCATGGAACGCTCTAAAAGGCTGTAATGAAGATGGACACTTAAACCAGCGTACATTGACCTTTCAACTTGGGTGGTAATCTGCTTTTAATATGCCAATCTCCACACAAACCAGAAGACATCTAGCAGGATACCTGTGTTATAGAAGAGTTTCACTTGAGGTTAGATTTCCTGACAAAATCCTTCTGAGAAGTTTCCAAGAGAGGTCTTTGGAGCGTATCATTAGGGGAAAAGCAAGTGTAATTGCCGGGGTTATAATACCATCACCTCTCCTGGAGGGGGTACATTGGGTTGGAACTTAAAAGGGTTATAAATTCTTCACCATCTGTCTTATTTGTGTTCTGTAGTAGTTTCGAAAACACCAGGTCTGCATTGTTTCATTCCACTCTACTGTGGTATGGGCTGGGTTTCCATGTGTGGTTGGTCCAAGAAACAAAGCCAGACAGCCAACAGTCAGAATTGTGGGCCCTAATATTGTATTTGCCCATTCTAGCCAAGATTCTTTCTGGGGGATGTCTGTGTCTCGATGGAGGATGACATCTTCCATCATATATTAGGGATAGGGACTTACATTTGTATAGCTTGTTGAAGATCTGCCTTCCCGCTTGGGGGGGGGGCAGTGTGGGATCGCTGTGTGGTTGGTTTTCTACAAGCTTCTTTAAGTTCTATGAGGCCTACGATGGATTATAAATTGGTATATGCCCCAGGACATACTTTCTGGTCTTCCCTGACACGGGTTCTCGTATATTCAAAAAAGAGAGGTAACCATTTCTTAGGGAAAAATCCATTGCCTCCAGCATTGTATTGTGGCCCTGGACTGTGTCAACCGGACTAACAGGGGACCTTCCATTTTTGTCCTTTCGTCCTCCTTCTGTGGGCTTATATCCCCAATCCTCACCGTTCATTCCCATCCCACATCGGACAGTAGTAGCAATTTCTTTCACCAGGGACGGGTCACACACAAATGAACTGTCCTTGGTTGAGTAAGTCTTCTCTATCGTTATTATTGGGACCCTTCTTTACAAACGGGATTGGGGCAAAATATCACAGAAGTCGTTTGAAAGAGAAGGTCTGAACTGTTTTTTTGGCTTAGGTCCACCCAAAATATGGTGCTACCTCTTGCTCACTCCAGAATCCCACACAAACGCGGATGGATATACAATCGCATAATCTAGTGGTGGGTGTCCCTTTTACAGTGAGAGGCGTGGATCAGGTTGGTTTCCTTCTAGTTTGACCGCTCACAAGTCGGGGTGATCAAAAACCACTGTGAATTGGGACCTTCAAATCTGGGTTCTAAGGCAATATCTTCTGATGTGGCCTTTTCTACTACCTCGATTCCTGTTTGAAGTCGATGTTACAATTTCACCTGTGGATTCTAGGAGAGAAGCAGAAACTGCCAGCTCATGCAAATTAGTCAAACTTTTGGACAATTCAATCACAAATTGAACAGTTTTATCTGTCCTCTCAATCAACTCCTGCTCCCTAATTTAAAATACTGTGTGGAGGGTTTACCAAAACAGAATTTCAAAGGGGGTCAGCCATGTTTTCCTGAACTGTGGAGTGTGTATGATATGGTAAGAACCAATTGGAGAAGTTCTGTCCAAGGTAATGGGGAATCACTGGTCAATTTTCAGGAGTTTGTTTTTTCAGCGTACATTCATTCTCTCTACCTTCGCAGAGCTTTGGGATGGTAAGTAGGGCGTGTTGGAGGCCAAATCTACCCCTAACAGTTTCCAATAACTCTCGGGAGCAAAACCGAGGAAGAGAAATGCTGGACCTGGGTCTGCACTCGATCACCTGAGGGATTCCAAAATCGGCAAGCTATTTCAGTAATCAACTTCTTTGTCAGATACTTTGGAGGTCTGTTGTTCACTGTGTATGCTTCTGGCTCCTGAAAACATGTCACTGCCACTAAGACTTTTCGTATTTTACCACTCTTTGGCATCTGGATGTGGTCCACTTGGATCCTTTGAAGGGATTATTCTGGCTTCGGCAAGTGCTGCATGGGAATTGAAGCTGTAGGGGATGGTTGCAGGTGGCACAGTCTGAACAGGCTGATTGTAGGCTGCAATCATGGAGCTGATACCTGGGGCATAATACAGTTTCTGCACATAGGCCAATGTTTCGGTTCTTTCCTCGGTGAGTGGGCCCATGCGCAATAGCAGGGTACATTCGCCTAGGAGGCAAACAAGTCTTTGTATTTCCATAGGTTTCCCTGCCACAGTAGCTCCTTACCTTTTCCATTGCTGTTTTCTCCTTGGCAGGGGCAGGTGTTGTTCTTCAACAAACACGGTCTCGTGGTGCCCATTCCTGGTTTCAGTATTCAGCCCGGGTGTAGGTGGTGGTCAGGTCTGATCCTTGATAAACCTCTTTCTTCTGAGCTCTGGTGATTGCCATAATGGGGGTAGCTCTGATCAGCACTTGGATGACACGGCGCTAGGGCCGCTGTTTGGCTGCTTGGTCTGCGGTATGGTTCCCCCTGCTTCCCTGCTTTTCACTTTACAGTGAACTGACTTTCAGGTCTGCTACCTTAGTTGGCAGTTCAAGGGCTGGAACAGTAGGACTTGGATTTGACTGCTTGCTTTCACAGGGGTTCTGCTGCTGTCGTTGAATCCTATATTCTTCCAGACCAGTCAAAGTCGTGAGGCAAGCCGTAGGCATATCTGGAAGTCAGTCCAATATGTTCGCCGTCTTGCCTGCAGACATTTTGCAGCCTCTTCCAGAGCTTGTAGCTTCTGCACAATTGAGTCTGAGAAGTGCGGGAGGCAGGTTCTGCCATGAGGATTTCATCTTCTGTGGTTGATGCAAATACTGTATGAAAAGTCTCTCTCAGTAGCATATCTTGAACACAAATCTGTTCCACAGGTTGGAAGAATCGCTTGGGGAATTTCTTCAGTCACGCACTGTGGCTGTAATGTGATTTCTTCTGCCGTAGTTCAAGGCAATCATGGTCTATGGATCTTTCCTTCCCTGTGTCTATCATTCATATCATCCCCCTGTGTCGTGGAAGAAGAGTGGCTGGGTGAGGGCTAGCAGTAAAGAGCCACCTGTAAGCAGGTAGAGTGGCGGCTGATGAGTCATATGCTTCGGCAAGGTCTGTGTAGGGGACTGCAGACTAGGGTCAGGGGGCCCTGAATAATTACATCATGTCCCCAGGACGATGTCTGCGGTTTATTCCAGTACAAAATCTGTGCGGCGTGTACAGCCTTTTCAAGCAGTTTGGGCGCTGTACGAGCAACTGGATCAGACGTGGCTGAATAGTATCCCAAGGGGCGTTGGTTTCCCAGCATGTCTTGAGTGAGGACTCCAGAGGCGTGTACACCTGACTCAAACAATAGATTGAAACGCTGGTTGTAGTCTGGAAGGCCAAGGGCTGGAAGCTTTTCTAGATAGCTGCTGTAGAGCTCAATGCATGCATTCCTGTTGTGCCGTAGATTTTGGGTTGGGGGCATTGGTCTTCGAAACTTGGGCCACTCCGGTTTTTTAATGCAATCAATAGAGCGGTTGCATATTCCTTGATGCTTCTGGATCCATTGTCTAAGTAGGTGATCGACCTAAAACATGATTGGAGTTGGTCTGAATTCTCTGGGTACTTGAGGTTGGTTATGGCAGGACACGGTCTTCTGTCAGATGCTTCTAGTTCCTTGGGCAATACAAGACCTAGGAAGATAAACCTTTGCTTGACACCAGTGTAGTTTATCTTGAGACACTTTGCAGTTGAGTTTGTGGAGTGTTGGAGTAGGGAAAGGATTTCAGCTTCCATGACATCAGGGGTTCCTCCCAGAGTAAGTCATCCACATACTGGAATAAGCGTAACATCCGGGTGGGCTTGCTATCCCTGGTTGTAAGGAAACCTTCATAGCTTGAGTGAATTGATTAGGACTGTTCTGGGCTCGGCTTGGCGAGTGTTCTGGAGTCCAGGTTGAACTGGAGCCTTGGAAGGTGAATGGCAACAGGTATTGGCTTGTTTCAATTGAAGAGGGGGACACTGAAGAAACGCATTGCAAGATCCACAGCGTGAAGCAGGAGAGCAGCAGGTGGCATCATGGACAAAAGGTGTTCGGGTTGGGGACGTCTGGAATTTCTATATGGTGGCTGCATTAACTGCTCGCAAATATTGCACTAGCTATACCTTTGGGGTCTCACCCTTCTTTCTCTTCTTCTTGACTGGAAATAGAGGCGTGTTTACATGGGTGATGTACAGGATTATTAGGACCACAGCGTTTAGTAAGGTCTGGATCTGAATCTTCAGGCCCTTTCTTCCTGGATCCAGACTTCAAAGGGTATTGTGGATTAAGCGGGGATAGCGGCTCTTCTTGAGGACAATGACACAGCAGGTACTGGCAAGAGTGTCTAGTCCAACATGTCAGGACTTGAGACCATAGTCATGTGGTGCTGTTTGTAGAATAGTAGGTGGAATCTTGGTCATGGGTTCCATTAGGGAAAATCATAACTTGCAGATAAGGCTTAAGGGAAACCGCGGTACGGCATTTACTACCATCATCAGATGCCGGGTCAAACAGGTCTAATTCCTATCGCCTTTGGAGTATACTGTATTTGTGCCCTCATGAGCTGCAGAAGGTCGTCCAAGTAGATTCACAGGGCAGGTGTCTGATACTAATAGGGAAACGGATCATAAGTCAGGGAGGCGGGGGGTGACCAGCATTAATTGGCCACAGTGAGAGGCGACTTATGAATGCGGACCCTCTACCCAATACAGCTAAGTATGTCAGAGGAGATCTGGACCCAGGGGGGTATGGCCTTCGTGATATACTTGCATAATAGTATTTAAATGCAGTTGTACACATTCTAGAATGGGGTATCCATAAGATACCAGCTGAAACTCAGAGGTAGTGAGATGGAGCGTTTAGGCATGTCATTCTCGGGTGACCCTGCTGGCAGCGTCTAAAGCTACAGAGCATTTCCAGATGGGGCTGATCGAAGGATCTCTATATTCTTATCTGGGTTTTTAGCTGTCATATACGGGGCCTACGGGTGTATTAGGACTTCACATGGCAACCTTCCCCAGCTAGCTGCGGTAACACTGCAGAAGGGCCCAGTTTATAAGATCCCCTTGTTTTCTATGAATCAGTCCATTCCACCTGGACGGGCTCCCCCGCCGTCTAATGAGATACACTGCCAATCAATCCAGCGTTGGTTAGAGCTGTGTTTGCTGGAGTCACGTCCTCGCTGCCTACTTTGTGGGTGAGGATGTCTCACATGACACAAGTGAACAGAACTTGTTCACTTTGGGGGGTATTGAAACATTCTGGACACTCGGGGTTCCCAATGTTCCCCATTGGTCATTTCTGTTTCTTGTTGGCGGGACTGGTATACTTAGTCGCGCTGCAAGCTACGGGGTTGAGAGAACTTGATTTGGGGGGACGGGACAGTCCACTGTCCGGTGCCACCTGTGGGCGAAGGGTAAGGGCGACACGGCTGGCAGCCCTGAACTCCCTGAGTGGATGATCCAGTCCCCGTCACCCGTATGGGGTGAGGATCTCGGGCGCGACCTTACGTCCTTCCCTCGGGCTGTGTTGGCCCGTTGAGGAGGGAGTCTCCTCCTATCTGATCACAGGACGAAAACACTGCGGCCGGGGGGTGGGGGTCGGTGTGTGCTCCTGGGGGGGGGCCACAGACGTACGGAGGCCATGCCCTGTTCACTCTCTGCGGTGGGGGCGGTGGGACCCTGATAGCACTGCCCTGGAAGTGATAGAGGATTAGGCGCCGGGACTTCGGTGGTTCAGGCATCGCACTCTGGGGGCGTTTTCGGGCAGACACAAGACTCTACAAGTTTCTACCCAGTCAAGGGTTTTGTTCTTTACGTACTTCACAGGTCACCCTTTCGGACCTTTTACGGGCGCCATTATAGGGCGGTGGCGAAGGCAACGGCGGCCATCTTAGAATCACAAACTCTCATCGGGACATTTCATGTAAGCCGTACAACTTTTCAGTGCTTCAGAAAACTACCTGTACTCAACTTAACATAACTTTACTTTCTGCAGTCCCTTGCAATCTCAAATGAGCCTGTGCAATGTCTAACCAGTCTTGTCACACAATTGCCTCGATACTCTTCTATGATTTCTGCCACTTGACGGCTGGAGCCGATCCCTCTCTAGACAAACCGACACAGTTTGTACATCTTCCTAGCATGGTTTACATACGTTTCCTTCTTTTCGAAGCAACTAATTTCCTCGGCAGTTCTAGCTTATGCTCGGTAACTCTATGTTCACGTTTAAACATGTGAAAACATGTTGATAACTTCCTCTTTTCCTCTGTTCCCTTGTAAGATACTCACAATATGTGGCCACCACTTGTGCCCGGAGTCACAGTCTCTTCAGCTTAGCGAACTCTATCAAAATAATAAAAGTCCCTAACCTACCAAAACAATTGTCCCGTTCACCGCTGTACACAGTAATCTTACCTACTATGAGGACTGTACTCTCCCCGGTATTCACAAAAACCTCCCAGAAGTTCCCCATATTGAGATTAAAACTTCTGATCTACGGACCCATGCAGACTTCTAATCAGACCCTGCGTCCTGTGTCCTTTATAATAACATAGAGGATAGAGCCTTCACTATCTTCACACTGTCGAGGGCTATATTTAGCAATTGCCTACACGAACCATCCGGGGGAAAGAATCAGTGACTTCCCAACAGCGACTCTGCGTTTAACCAGAGTCACTCACAATGGTTCGGGACGTGAACATGTACAGTCCTTTTAATATAACTGTCACTTTATTCTGACCACCCACCCAGGTCAGACAAGGACAAACAACACTACTAAACCAGACAACATCAAAATGGCCACGGCAGTCAGAATACATCAAATAGGTACATTCAAATTACGTGATAGTGAGGCTTGCAGTCCTCGATTTGATGCTGCCGGGTTTTCATCGCAGTCGTTTTTTCGGGTTGCGGGGGCGGTATCTGCGTATTACGTCCTTTGGGATGTCCCAAGAATTGTAAAGGTTTTTAAAAGCGAAAAAGGATCCCCTGTTCCCCCCCGGTACCCAAATATGTTAATGACGGGGGGCCCAATGAAAGAAAGAGCCGACACGATGTTCCGACAATCTTACCATCAAACCTTTTTTATTCAGGGGGTCACAAATTTATACAAGAGAAAAAAGGGGCGGGGCGCATGCGCAGTGGGACAGCCCAAAAGGGGGGGTTTGAGACAAAGTTCTCTATTGGTTCAAAGCGTTGCCAGGCAGATGAACACCAGTGCTTCTTGGGACTTGTCCCAAATCAGTTCTTGTTGGCAGGGAAACCGTGGAATCGTGGCCCTCTTTTAATGCCTCAATTCTGCACGTCATCGTCCTCAAAAAGGATATTGGAACGTAGGTCTTAAAGGAGGGAAAAAATTGGTAAATTTTTTTTAAACAAACTTTAGTTTTGAAAAAACACTGTACACATATTTCATTAAACCCCCACACTCCCCTGTGTCCGCACATGGTGTCTGTCACCCCCCCCTTTCCCATTTTCAGTTGGCGCGGAGAAACCCAAAGATTTCCTTTGCATGACGCGGGGGCATTCCTCCCCTGTGTGACTTCGTTTGCCGAAAAACAACCCGGTGTAGAAAAGCGTGACACCCCTGTGCCTACAATGTGGTATGGGGCTCCGTCCCAAATTGTTGGGGGTGCCTGGGCGGGAAAACACTTACCCCGTGGGCCTATAAAACATGTACTGGCCCTGACCGTAGTTACGCTCCAGAGTCCCCACTGCCCTGCACCGGAACAAACCCCAAATCAAGGATGGCCCACCTTCTGTTTTACATATTTTTGAAGTGCTGGGGTACTGCCTTTTTTGGGAAAATAAATTAGGCTTGGAACCCCCATTCCCGGGTCGGCAAAAGCCAATAGTTCCTAAAAAGGGGCGAAAAAGGGCCACCCTTTTTTAAAGGGAGGGGACTGCGTACCAACAACTTGGACGGACACGGTTTAAGGCTGCGGAAACCTTAGGAGGGTTTTGGACGCATTTGTTGTTTTCTTTGCAATCGCCTCGCTAAACGATGCTGGCCCCAATGGTAGCGAGGGGGAGGGAGCATCTGGCCCGGGAGTGATGTAAAAAGGGGAAAAACAGCCCCTTTGCAGGGGGTGGTGGGGGCCTTAAATGGCTCCTCCGGTGTCTTAGCAAAAAAACTGCCACACTCCCCAAAGTATCGGAATTTTACCCCCCAAAAGCTACGCACTGAGTAAATTACTACCGCCGCGCCCGCCTGAGCCCCTGTGTCGCTATTTTCTTGGCCTGGCGAAGGGGGTTTTTTTTTCCCCCGGGGCCCGCTTGGCCCCCGGGACCTCACCTGCTGCTACCTGCTGACCCCAACGACCACATCCCCCCACTTGCTGGCTGGCCACTGCCTGACCCCGGAAAAGCTGACCCCCTTTCCCCTGACGATGATGAAGCCCTTGCCTCCCCCCCCCCGGTTTTCCCAAGTGCGGTCGGCTACATATCATTATTTGTGTTTCATGTCACTGTGCCTAAAACACGGTTTGGTATGCAGAGGCTACCCCTAAAAACATGACCTCCCATGCCATCTCACATGTATACTTTGCCGCCTGCAAGAAGCAGGGGATATTGGCCCCATTTCTTCGCTGCCAACTAGCTGCTGACTGCCCTCCTCAAATTGTTCATCCTCGCTATATAGTGGCGCTGAGCCCAGACCACATAGAAGATCCAATTGTCTTGGACCTGGTAGGGACAGAGGCGGGGTGAGGACGGGTGGGGGCCGCTGTGGGGCTCCCGGGCCATGCCAACTAAGGGTTGTGTCTGATGTTCCCACTGACTCTTGGCTGGGGTTGTCAGATGTCATCTGGGAGGAAGTGGATGACCTAGTCAACCAATCAAGAACCCTTGGGTTGCTAGTCAGCACACGGCCGCTAGATGACATCGGCAGTTGTGGCCTCACCGAGTGACCCCTGCTGCGATGTCCCCTTGCTGTGCTGCGACCTGGGCCTGGAATGTTTGTGCCTCTGCCACTCACAGGTGAAAGAACTGCCACCTCTCTGTCTGACATACTGTTTGTTCTAAAATGTACAGACACTGTTTGATGAAGATATCTGTGTATGTTAAATAAACACCCTGTATTTGACTCCGAATGAACCCACTTACAAGCTTGGGTAACCCTGGGATATAAATTGTGCTCCACAAATGGGCAGGAAAAATTGACTTGTATGTGCCGTTTAAAAACTCTGTATTTCACTGAATATAAAAGCACAAACAGGCTTAATTAACCTTCGGATATGAATTATGCTACAGAATTTCTTCTGTGGTGGTGAAAAACAAAGTTTCTTTTACTGAGTACAACTGCAGAACAACGCTTAATTAACCCCTGGATGTAAATTGCGCCAAACAATTGAGCAACCACAAACTACGAGCTTTGTAGCGTGTTTAAATGGCGTGTTTTCTACGCTACACAACAAGAGAAAAAATTGTAATTAACCTTCGCTTGTGAATTAGGCTACAGGAAAAATGTATTTTTTTGGTTGTGAAAAAGACAGTTTCTTTTAGTGACCACAACAGCAGAACAACACTTAATTAACCCCTGGATGTAAATTGCGCAAAAGAATTGAGCAGCCAAAAATGAAGTGGTATTTGTGTTGTAAAAATGCTGTTTCTTTAAATGAATACAACGGAACAGGCTTAGATCCCCTTGGATATTCAATGTGCTGTGAGCAGATAGCATTAAAATTTTACAGATTTTGCAGCTGCATTGGCGCACACGGGACTTCAGATCCAATACCCACAAAATCAGAATAGAACTTTAAAGGGAGAAGCAGTTTTGAGACAAGCTGAGACTCCCCCAAAAATCGCTGTATAAAAATCAGTTCTTCAGTAAAAAGCTATTACAAGCAGTGCGCGCAACTTCCAAATCAGTACAGTGAGAGCGGTTTGAGCCCCCAGCGTCGCCGTCCGGGACTTATTTAGTGCGGTGACGTCACAGAATCCGCCGGTCTTGATTGGCTTCATCTCTGCACATGTCATGCAGGCTATGTCCTTCTTCCTCCCAGAGTGCTTTGCCCCATGTAACGCCATGTGCTCGCAGCCATTTTATCAATGAAAAGCACACTGCGTTCACCCGAAGTCCCCCAAACTTTGACTTCGTTCAGAACCAAAGTTTTCCTGAAATTTTAAACGAATTCCACTTCGTTAGAATCAATTCGCCCATCTCTAAACACCATCAATTTATAGACAATCATCTTGGTGATCTCATACATAAATTTGTTTTGCAACTATTTAGCACATGCTTAGTTCTGCAGATGATTGTCATATAACTGCATTGTTACTATTTTGTGCCTGGTGGTGGAACAATCATTTTCCTCTTATATGCTACAAATTACAAGATGTTCTCACAGTCCCTAATAGCTCAATGTGTTATCAGGTTGATTGCCAAGTGAAAGGTTACTAGTTCGAATCTAGTAGCAGCCATGTAGAAGATTTCTTAAGAAAAGAGAAACCGTATTATCTAGCTCATCAATAGCGGTCCCTCGGCCAAGAAAATTGCCAAACTGCATTATAGGAGTGCCATGACAACTGGAAGAATATAAAATGAAGTCCATCCATCCATTCAAAAAGCCAAGAGGTGGACATCCTGGAAAATATCGGAGTCAACAAGTCGGCTCATCACAAGGTTTTTTCAGTTATGGCACGACAAACATGGCAGTATAGATGGCCCACATGCTTCGTAATAGTGAGATCACAGACATCCATGCAAGTGTAATCTGTGTACTGAGGTGGGCTAAAATACAGCAAAGTCACAGATGAGAGAAACGATTCCAACACCAGTTCAGACCAACAAATATTTTTACTGGAATCTGAATAAAAAGGGTATTATCCTGATACCTCAATAACATGTACATGTAAAACCCTAGGTAACTGGATGGGTATTTAGAGGACACGCTCGCAGTGTAGCACAAGGTTTACTTACCTCCGAAAGTACCCATTATTCCCAGAGTACCATTAACTAATTAAAGATCTCCCCAAGAAAAGCAATTAACAAAATTACCAGCCCCGATGTAGGACTTGCTCCACAGTCTCACGTGGACGTTATTATGGAAATGTTAGTTTAAGGCCTGACTAGATAAGACCCTAACTAATCTGTCTACAGGCCTAATCAATGTCTCTATCAGTCTGGTGTGTATGCTTACCGGGCCCGGATTTTACCTTGGCTAATTTCTGATCACCGGTTTTGGGCAGGGATTCCTTCTGTTAACATCCTTGTCAAGGCGACTTTTTCATTTTGGGCTTTAACACTTTTTTCCCAAAAATTTAAAAGGGAAGCAGATAAACCCCTTTTGTTTTCCTAGGTTTCAGTCCCCAGCTTTAAACACCCACTTTTGGGACTTCGGTTTAGCAGGAAATTTCCGGAGAGGGGGTTAAAACGGTGTGTTTCTTTTGGGCAGGTTATTTCATCTTTTCTTTTGATTCTCTGACCCCACTCTCTCCCCAAAATGAGCAGTAACAGACTGGAAAGTTTTATTTAACTGTATTCTTTTTACTTTATGGTTACAGTAGGGGGAGCGTTTTACGTTGACTATGTCATGGGTCGATAGCGATTTTCCGGCAATTTAAAAAAGAAAAAAACTGATAGTGGGATAATAGATTATGGGCCGATAAAACCTTTTTAAAAGTCTATGGGGAGGAAAAACCCCCACTTCATTCTTCCCCCAAAAGGGGATGGTTTAAGCTGGAATTAACATCCACAACGGGAAAAATTTTTGGCTGCGTTTTAAACATTTTTAGGAAACCCAACTTGGGTTTAAATAAAACCACAAAAAAAAAACCTCCCCGGGGCCCATTCACTACCCCTGTCTTGTCCCACAGCTTTGACCCTTAAACCCTTTGCATGCCCCAAACAAATTTAAAAAAAGTGCCAGGGGCAGTATGATTTGAATTTTTCTTTTTAAACTTGAACGGGGCCCTTTGGGTAACCCCTGTCCTGGAACGGGGGGGCATGACCCCCAAACCTGCTTTGCCCCCAGTTTAAAAAAAGTCCCGGAAAAAGGGGTTCTTTCAACACCATTTTAGTTGAAAAAAAATTTTAACTAAAAAATTGCCCTTTTTAACCGCATTTAAGACCTTTTTAAACCTGTTGACCCACGGGAAAAAAAAGGTGGGGGAAAAGGGAGTTTTTTAACCACCCTTTTTAAGTTAACTGGACTTTGGACTTTTCCCTTTTTCTGTACCACGTTGACCATTAAACCTGCATGACCCCCCCAGATTTAAAAAGTGCCGAAAAAAGGAGTCTTTCAACCCCCTTTTTTAGTTTCATGGACATGGGACTACCCCTTTTCCCTTTTGGGCCCAGCATTGAGCCCCAAACTGCATGCCCCCCGTTTTAAAAGTCCCGGGGAAAAAGGGAGTTTTTTAACCACCATTTTATTAAAACGGGGACATTGACTATATTGCCCTTTTTATGCAAAAAATGACCTTTAAAACCCCTGCTAAACCCCAAAAAAAAAAAAAAGTCCCGGGAAAAAAGGGAGTTTTAAACCCCTTTTTAGTTTAAAATGGACATTGCCCTTATCCCCTGTCTTGGGGCCCCCCCTGCATGAGCCCCACTTTTAAAAGTCCCGGGAAAAAAAGGAGTTTTTTAACCCCATTTTAGTTTCCTGGACTTTTAAATATACCTGTCCTGAAACCCCCCAGAATGACCATTAAAACCTTTTTTAAACCACAGATCACAAGTGGCAATATGCTATTTTGTCCCCAGGGGACGTCTTTTAGTATTTTTTTTGGTAACTGACCTTTGGGTTTACGGGGAATTTTTTTTAGGGAATTTTTTAATTTATAGGTTTACTTTATTTTTATTTTGTTTTTTTTTAAAGTGTGATAACTTAAAATCATACAGCCTCCCTGATTTTTAAAAAGGTATTTTTTACACGTGTTGAGTGTTAATTGCCCGCACCCCCCAAAAAGTAATAAAAAATTTTCCAAAATCACCCCCAAAAAATTTCTTTTTTGGGGGAAGACATTTGCCCTCCTGGCTTCTGAGAGTGTTTTCAGCAAATAATTTTTAATGGTTTAATTTTTCCCCCCAAATTCCTTTCTTCTTTGTTTTAGGGAAGCCCCCCTGGAGTTTAAAATGATGCGCCCCCAAATAGTAAATCCACCCCAGAAAATTTTAAGGCCTCAAATTGTGCAATTTGTTCCAGCCCGGGGGGCCTTTTTTTTGACACTACTTAACCTCACGGGGAAATCCCCTTTTTCAAAAATTGTTTTTTTTAGGGGAAATTTAAAGGGTTTCCCTGATTGCCCCTAAGGGTTTGGAGCCAGTGCTCCCGTCAGCCATCGTTAAAAAGGGAAAGGTCCAGCTGCCGGGCCAAAACCTTCAGGGGGGTGGGGTGAAGCCCAGGCTAGCTTTCTGTCATCTATTAAACGCGGGTTTCAGTTTGCCGGGGCCGGATTTTACAGTGGGTGCAGTGAGAGCCCCAGGCTGGCGTCCGTCATCTATTTACATGGTAAAAATCCCCTTATGCGCAGAAACCCAAAACATTTCGTGCTAAGGCAGGAGTGCGGAAGCGGAAGTGTGAGGAAAGACCTCCACCCTTTTCCTCATTTAACACAGTTCAAGACCTGGGTAGCGCTTCCCCTCCGTATTGATTTTGGGGAAACCAATTGAGCTTAATTTGGGAAAAATACTGGTGGTTAACGCTTTTTCCCAAACCAGGGGCCCTTTTTTTGGCATTTTTTTTCTCATTTTACTCAAGTGTGGGGGAAAAAAATTGTCTTGTTTTTTGTTCTCTGTCCATGCCCCCTTTAATCCATGTCCTTGAAAAACCCTTACATTTGGGTCAATTTCCTTCCTGAAACCTCCCTTGACAATTAAAGGGGGAATTTTTTTTTACCGTATTTTTAAAAAATTTGCAATTTTTTTAGTAGTTTAATTCTAGAAAAAACTTTTTTTAAAATAGGATGGAACCCCACCAGGGTTCTTTGTTTCTTTTTTTTTAATTGTTTTTAAATGGGTTGCCCCCAATACGGGGTTTGTTTTAGCTATGTTAAAGATCTTGCAAAAAACAAGTTTTTTTGCAATATGTGTCCATTAACGGTGCCCTTCCTTTTCCCTTTTTCTGCCAGACCATCACCCTTGGGAGCCACTCTTAAAATTTTGTAAAGAAAAAATTCTGTTAAAAAACAACTTTTTTTTTAAATAGGACCTGAAGTTAAAAATTTGGCTGTTTTTACAGAAAAAGGGCCCCCCAAAAAATTCAAACATGCCCCTTGAGCCACTTTGGCAATTGGGGAAAAACAAATGTCTTTAAAAAAAAACTTTTTTTTTATAATAAAACCTTTTGTATACCCTGCTTGTCCCCAGCAAAATCCCCCAAAAAAATTCAAAAAAGGGCCCCTTTGGGCCCCCCATTTTTGGGACAATTGTGAAGAAAAAAAGTTGTTAGAAAAAAAAATTTTTTTAGGATAGGGTTTTCTTTTTGGGGGAAAAAAAATTTTTGTTTTCCCCCATTTAAAAAGGGGGGGCCTTTTAAAAACCTTTTAAAAATTTTTTTTTTTTAAAAAATGCCCCCTTCAAAAAACCATTTGTTAAAAATTGTGTGGGGAGAAATGCCACTTAAAACCCACATTTCTGTTCCAAAGGACCTTTGATTATAGCTTATCTCACAGAAAACATGCCCCCAAAAAATTATTTAATATGACTTTTCAGCCATTTATTAAAAATTGTGATGGAGAAATCCCAAATTTTAAAAATTTTTTTGGCCAAAACTTGGGTTTTCCGGGGGTTTTGGGGGGGGAAAAAATGCCACTTTTTTTTTCCCAAAGGCCCATAATTATGGGCTTTATTTCACAGAACATGCCCCCCAAAAAATTTTTTAAATATGACTTTCAGCCCACTTTTTAAAAAATTGGATGAGAAATGCCACTTAAAACCCAACTTTTTCTTTTCCCAAAAAGGACCATAATTAAAACTGTATCTCACAGAAAAACAGGGGACCTCAAAACCATTGACAATAAAAAAAAATTTCTAAAGTTTAAAGTGAGTAAAAAAGAATACGGTTTTGGTCATAAAACCTTGTGTCTTTTAAAAGTTCCTCACGCAAAACTAGAAAATGAACTTTTGGGGAAAAAGAGAATAAAAATTGCAGTAAAAAAATGTTCTTTTTTAAAAAAAGTTTTCAAAAACCCATTTTGTTTGAAGGGGATTGTGAAATTTGACCGGAAACCCAAAAATTTGGTGCCCTGGGCAATTGGGGCCAAAAACTTCTTCAGAGATCCATCCCTTTATTAAATTCTTGATGAAAGTCAAAGATAAACATTATTTTGTGGATGGGCCGGATGCTTTTGGGCCCTGTAATGACCCCAAAGCTGGGGCTGAAGGTCCGCTCAGAAAATGACGCTGGTTGTGGGCAGGAAAAACACCTCTTTTGGCGGGGCGAGGGGAGCTCCGGGCCCCATTCGTCCATTTTTGGTTTCCCAGGAGTCTTTGGGGCCCGGAAAACCATATAAAAACATCGGTGTTGAGACGCAGATTGTCTTTGGGCAACAGGGTTCTTAAAGCTTTTGTCTGTGTGTTGGATGGGTGCCCTGCTTTGCATGCTTGGGTTTGAGGTGGTAAAAAAAAGTTTTGCCAGGGGGCACCATTAGGTTTTGGGCCCACCTTGCCTGCTGGGGCCCCGCTAGGCTACTTAAAAATTACTGCTTTCCGCCCTGATGTTGTTCCCCTGACATTTGGGGGAATTTTGAAGCAGAGAACAATGTCCCCCGTTGATCAATCGCAAGGGCTCCAATCCTGCTTTTTTACTCTCTATTTGGGTGGGTGGAAGGAAAGTGCTGAATTTTGTTTTTTTTAAGGGGGGAAATCAGGAGGGTGGCCCCCCAGTAACTTTTTTTTTAATTTTGAGGGACCCTTAATGCGGGGGATCATGTTGGAGGAAAGGGGAGAATCCAAAGCACTCATGGGGAGAGATGGAGCCTTGATTTCCCAAGCCTCTGGGTCAGAGGGCACTAGCAAACTGATTTCCCCATCTTCCTCCCCCGCCCCCAAAAAATTTGCACCCCAAAAAAACTTTCCCAAAGGGAGGGAAGTCCGGGGAACGTCTTTTTTAGGAAAACCTCCCCCCCCTCCCCTTCCCCCCGGCACGGGTTCAAACCGCCCTGATTTCCTGAGGTTTTTGCACCCTGAGAGCTGGGTGCTCTTTCCCCTTTCACTTTGCCCCGGACCCCGAACCCCTGCCCAATGAAAAAACCCATAAAATTTAGGGAAAAGGTAGGGCCCTTATTTTTTTTTTTTTTCGGGAGAGGGAAAGGGTCCGTGTTTCCCCATCTGTGTCCCGGTTTTCCTCCCCCGTCGTGGCGGGGGGCCTGTTGTTTTCAGAGTGTCCAAGATCGTTCCCGGGAAATTAGATCACCACAAGGGGCATGTGCAAGGGATTGTCCCCACTGACCATTTTGGTGGCTTCTTCAAAACTGGCAAGGTGGTGCAGAGCTCTTTAACCCGGGCCCCCCACTCTTGGTGGTTTAACACCCCGAGGTCCGCACCCCTGTTGTAGGCCATGGGTCACTTGTAATTTTGGGAATGGCATTGCGTTTCTGCCCCAATCGCTGGAGCATGTGGAGGGTGGGAAATTTCCCGCTGTTGCCCGTCAACAATGAGATGGGGTTTACGGGGGGGGCCAAACTGCGCTGCAACGCAGCCCGGCGGGACGAAGCAGGGTGGAAGGCGAAAGTGCGAACTCAGACCTCGAGCCTTCCCCAGCAGGCAGGGCCGGGCCCGGGTAGCTCTTTAGGGAAATTTTTTGGACGACAAGGTTCATTACATGTGCCAGGGGAAAAAGGGTGTGCTCCCAGCCTACCCATCTTTTGGGGGGGCCAGCAGATTTCGTCCGTTTTTCGCCCACCCCTTCCCTGGAAAAAGGCCTCTTGTCAGCCAGCCCCGCGGTCGGTTTTCGTTGCGGAGAGCCCTCCACAGCTCTGACCTGTATGTGGGGGTCTCCAAGGGAAAATTAATTTCCCAAAAAGGCCTGGTTTCTCGGGAGTGATGCCAAACCCGAGGAAATTGGGTGAAAGGCCCCTTCACCATCCCCGCGGTTTTGAAGAGCGTGCGCCGAGCCTGAACCACCCTAACCCCCCGAAACATAAACCCCCCCCACCCTGTGGCTGTCACAGGGGATATAGCGGCCCTTTGGGCCCTGCTTCTAGTCCTTTTGTGGGTTGTCAGATGGACTTTCCGGGCACGGTTTCAAAAAAACGCGCTTGAAAATTTTTGGGTGACAGTGGGTGGAAGGCAGGGGGCGCTTTTTGGCAAAAAAAAAAGCCTGTTGGATCCCGGGATTGGGGGCCCGGCAAGGGCCATGATGGCGGAACCCATCTGTGTCCACCCGGGAAAGGGGGGCATTTCCCCAAAGGCCCAAAAACCCGGGGAAAAGCCGAAAAATTTAGGCTTTTTGGGTTTGGGATGGGTTTTGGGGTTTAAAATGTTTTTTTCCCGCTCCCAAACTGGAAAAAACAGAAAGGGTGGCTGCTAGGCTGGCCCTGTACGGCGTGTTTGGTCGCAAATTTTGGGGGGAAGGGAGGGAAGGGGGGAAGGATGGGTCCCCTTTGGGGGTTGCTGATGGGGATTGTGGAAGGGGGGAGGGTGAAGCGGGGGGTGGGTCCCTGATCATGACTCGAGAGACTTTGGGAGCTGAGGAACGCTTGGTTTGGGGGCAGGGGGAGGGGGAGGGGAGGGAAGGGGGGGTGGACAGTGGTTTTGGGTTCCCGGGGCGGGTTTCTGGCCCCCTTTTTTGGGCCCAAATTTTTGCCTCCATTTAACTCATGCATTCGCTGCATTTTGGGCTAGATTTTGGGTTTGGGGGTGGGGTTTAAACCCCCCCAAAGGGTTTTTGCCTTACTTATTGGGGGACGGCAAAGGGGGGCATAGACATCGCTTTTGGGGGGAATTCAGAGGTTTTTCTCAAAAAAGGCCCCGGCTTGGGAGGTCCTGGACCTTTTGACGGCGAAAAAGCGAGGAAGGGGGGGGTTTCCCCTTTACCCTGGCTGGCGGGGAAACATATCAGAAAACTTTTGCGGGCCGCCCTCTCCCTTTTTGAAAGGGAGGGGCCCCTACTGACACTACCCCATCGTCTTCCTCCTTGTCCAGTGAATTTAAACGCTCGCCCCCCCGCCCCCCCCCCCCCCCCCCCCCCGCCCCCCCGCAAATTTTTGTTTAAAAGACCCCGTTGGATTTCCCCAAAAGGGTAAACTCATATACCAAAAAACAAAGGGACTTGGGTGTCCTGACATTTTTGCACTGGAGCTGCAGGCTACGCAAGAGGGACTGCAAGGCGTTGCCGGGCCCGCCCCGGGGTTTTTGCCCCCATTGCCGGGGTTCCTTTTTCCCTTGATGGCATCGTAACTGGGCGTTTAAAGCAGGGGAAAATCAATCATCTTTTGGGCCCCTTGATCTTTTAACATGCCTTTTTACCCCAACCGCATTTTGTCCTCAAAGAGGTCTTCAGGGAAAAGGTTTTTCCACAGTTTGGGGGGTAACAGTTGACATTTGGGGGTGCCTTTCGCTTCATGTTGGACGGGTGCTGATGATTGATGAGACATTTGTGGCCGTGATTTGGGAGGCCCAGGAGGGAAGAAGCTGGATTTTAAAGGGTTTCCCTTAACCAAATGAAGAAAGATTTGGGACGGTTTTTGTTACCCGAGATTTTACAGGGCCCTGACCCAGGGGATGCAGGCCCCGATTTGGGCCTGCAAATGGGCAAACCCCTGGCATGGGGTGGGTTTTCGCCAGAAAGGGGAAGGAGAAACCTTTTTCCCTACCCCTAACCCCCATGTCCTTTCCCCCCCCTTTGCTCGCTTACCACCTGGGTTTTGCTCCCTGTTTAAAAAAGTTAAAATTTGAGAAGGGATGGAAGAGTTTTGGAAAAAACTCTTATTAAAAGAAGGCAAATCCAGTTTTCTCAAATCCCTCAAAACAAAAAAAATTGCTGGATTGAAAAATTTAAATGCTAGGGACCTCTATCAAAAAAGCTTGAATGACCAAAAGTTTAAAAAAAAAACCTGTCTGGGAAAAGTATACGGATAATAAAAGGTATTTTTTGGCCCCCTATCAATCACCTGTGGTGACTTCAAAAATTGCTTTATTTTAAAAATTTTTCTGAAAAATAGCTCTATCACAAAGCTTGAATGACCAAAAGTGAAAAAAAAAAACCCGTTTGAAATTTACGGATTAAAAAAACGGTTTTTTTTGGCACCTATCAATTCACCTTTTTGGTGCTACAAAATTGCCCGTATTCAAAAATTTCTGCAAAGTAGCTCTATCAAAAAGCTTTTTCTGACCAAAAGTGAAAAAAACACCTGTCTGAAATGTTTTCGGGGTAATAAAAAAAAGGGATTTTTTTTTACCATTCAGTTAAAACCCGTTGGGGAAAAAAAAAAGTTTTTGGATTCAAATTTAAATGCAAAGGGGGGTCTATCAACCCAAAACTGGCCCGCCCCCAAAGTGAAAAAAAAAAAGTATCCCGAAATGTTTTACGGGGTAATTTAAAAGGTATTTTTTTGGGACCTATCAAATTTCCCTGTGGTGACTACAAAATTTCTGGATTCAAATTTACTGCAAGGTTGGGCCCCATACAACAAAGCTGGGGCTGGGCAAAAATTTAAAAAGAAAAACCCCATCTGAAAAGTATATAAAAATTAAAAATGGGTTTTTTCACCCAACAAATGACCTGCAGTTTTTTAGAAAATCTCTGTTTTCCTAATTTTAAGGGAATGCATGTTTTAAACAAAAGTTTTGGCTGTTTCAATATCCCGTATCCTTTATAGAAAATTGTCTGTGTTGCCCCCCGCCCCCCCCCCCCCCGTTCCCCCCCCGTGACTTTACACGGTAGATGCTCCTTTAAAATTTTCCCGCCCAACTACCTTTTAAAAACTTCAAATCTCGGGTTTTTAACTGTTCTTAAAGGGTCACAGCAAAAGTAGGGGCTGTCTCTGTGAAAAAAAAAGAATTAAATTTTGCCCGAGCTGTTTGCGGGGCTGTTTGGACGAGGCGAGCGGGACGTTACTGCTATGGCCCCTGAAACACCCTTTATATGAACAGGAAGGGTGCTCTTTGTAAAAAAGGGTCATGTGATTTTCCCGCAATCGGGAACAAAACCTTCCCCGTTTATGCGTCGCCACACCATCTCACCCTGCTCTATTCTGTAAGGGTTATTTGCTGGGCCCCCAAAATGACAAAAAAGCGCCAAAAAAGGCGCGATATTAAAAGATTATCAAAGATTTTAACCTAAATTTTTCGGGTTTATCTAAAAAAAACCCATCAACGTAAATTTCCCTGCCCATTTCAAAATTTGTCGATAATAACGGGTCAACCAATTGTTAAAGCCCCCCCCCTTGTCGCTTCTCCAAATTTTGGGCAGCCGTACAGATTTGCCAAAGGCCCCTAGAGTGTGTTTAAAACCCGTAACTGCTGTAACCCTTTTTTAAAAAAAACACTTTAAATCTTTTCTATAAACCAAAAGGGGACTTAACTTTTAATCAAAGTCAAAACTTCAGAACAACAGAATGCAAGTAAGACCAGAATCATAAATCACACATCAGATGACGGCCCATTAAAAAAGCCAGTCATCCCCATTTACCAGCCCAAAACAAGCATACGCAACAATATTAACAAGTCTAGAATGGGGGCCCCAAAAAAGGTAAGAATACTCACTTAAAAATATTCATAAGAAATGTGGGGCTGCTTTAAAAAAAAAGTATGAAAGTGGACAGCAGAAATTTGGAAATGTAAATTTTAACAAAAGGGAAAAAAAAATAATACACGGGTCTGTGGTGCAAATAGGTTTGGAAAAATCAAAGGGAAAAAGGGGGGTAAGGGATCAAGAAAAATTTAAGGAAATGTCAAGTATGGTGGAGGAAGCCCGATATATGGGGTTTTTTTCAAGGCAAAGAGTTTGGGTACTTGACAGATTGATAGTGGTCTCAATGCTGAGCTATATGTGGGGTCCCACAAGATGAGTTCTTCATACTTTCGAGTATTATGGGGAAATTTGAAGGACGCTAGTGTTCCGCATGCACCGACCCAAAACAATGTCGAGGGTTGGCGAAGAAAAAATTTAATGACAATAAGGTAGAGTTCGCATTGGGCCCCCAAATTACCAGATTCAACCAAATCGAACATGTTTGGGGGAGAGTTGAAGAAAAACTGTATTCATACCAAGGGGTTTTTACGTATGCACCAAAATTGGGAACTGTAGAAGAGACCTTCGAACAGATTTCGGGTTTAGATAGCTTAAATTGATCGAGAGCCCGAAAGGGTCCAAAAAGTGTTGAAAACAAAGGGGGTTAACAAGCTGTATCTGACTATTTTCTTGTATCAAAGTTTGATCTTCAGTGTGTCCCTGAAAAGATATAAAAAATATTTAAAAAAGTGAGGGGTGTAACCTTTGTGAGATATGATAATAGATAGATGATAGATAGTAGATAGATAGAGAAGCATGTTTAAAATCTCCAAATGTAATAAAAAGACAACAGTTTGTCAGCGTGACTGTACAATTTATCCCCTTTGTACATTTGTTTGGGATTGATACTTTGCACCCCCAAAATATACATTCCTTTAAGAGAAAAATTTTACTATATGTTGTGAACCAAAACTCATTTATGTCTCCCAAAAAGTAATTGAGACAAATCTGCACCGTGGTAGCAATTTGATTAAAAAGATTTACTCTGCATGCTATTAATGTCAATTAGCACAACTGTCAAATCTACTTGTTATTGGGAAATAACCCATAATACATAACACACTTCTGAGATAGAAATAGTAAAATGTTCCCCTTACCCTGTCCCTTACTCAGTTAACGACTGTGAAAACTTTTTTTGTAGATTTTTTTACCAAAAACATTTTAAAAATATTTTTTACTTTTGAAAAAAAATATTTTAGATGCTGAAGGGAGGATGGAATAAAAAGTAGCAAGGGAGATTTACAAATGACATTCAAGTGGGGAGAGTGAATGGTTCCCCCTAAAATGATAGATTATGAAGCGTATTTCTGATAAATAGAAAAAAGTAGGGGAGAGAGGGGGAGAGAGAAAAAGAAGAGAGGAGAGAGAAGAAAAGGGGGATTGTTTTCTTAAATCTAATTTTTGCGGGAATTTGGGCCATGAATCAGGAAAACAGGGCCCAAAAAAATATTTAAGAAATTGGTAAGCGAAAAATGTGGTCTATTTTGATATATACAAGAGAGGTGGAACATTGATAGGTGGTGGCTTTGGTCACTTCCTAGGGCCCCGTGCAACTTACAGACATGACCTTAAACCACTCCTGTGATTCTTTTTTTACCTTATTTTATTTTAAAAATTCTACAAAAATACATTTTATGATTGCTTTTAGAGGTTTTAGGGCCATCTAGGCAATCATTTTTAGGCGCGTAATCAAGCCTTTTTTTCCAAAAACGTGAGCAAAAAAAGGGAGAAAGTGTTTGCTTTTTAAAGGTTTTTTTCTTACTACAAATTAGAGGGGAAAGGAAATGGAGTGTTTTCCAAATAGATTGCTTTCTTATTTTCTTTGTTTAGCAATAAAAATGTTTTACAATCTGAATGCACTCAATTTTCTAGGTACCGACCTGCTCTGCCCCCGCTGTTTGTATTATCTGATAGTGGGGTGATGTCATCACAAAAACAGCACACAGAAGGGGGGCAAATTGACAGTTAATGTTTTTTGATCTAACAAACAAAAAAAGACTAATAACTTTTGTTTTTTTTGCTCGAAGGGTCTCTGTACATTAGATAACATCTCCTGTTCCATGCAGAGAAAATTGCGACCATTGAAAGCGAAAAATAGCTAAAACACTGCCATAGAACCCCCCACAGCCCAAACCCGGAAGGAATGAAGGTTGCATAATAAAGCTGCCTTTTTGGCTCTGAAAGAGTGTCGTGAGAAAACCCCTTTTTAAGGATACTTTACTTCTTTAAAAGGACCATGCTGATGATTTTTAACAAAATAATAGTGCACGAATGCTTGTTTGTTTTCACAATGAGCACAGCACGAAGTTAACCCTTTAATGCACCCTGAATTCCGTAGTAAGTGTAATGCCATTTTCACCAGAACGTCCAGGGCGTCATGAGAAATTTTGTGGGTACAGGACTGTGCCCTCATGATCGCTGTGGGAGCCCCGGCTGTGATTCACATGTCTTTGGAGGGAGAAACCCCTTGCTCCCCCAATTTGTGATTGAGTTTTAAAAGGGTTTTGCCCATGTAAGGTTTCTGGGATCCCCCAAAATGGGTATTTAATCACTTTTCTAAAAATAGTGATTTTAAAAATTTCAGCTAAAAGAGTAAGGCTCCTTACCTGCCCTTATTTCTTAAAAGCTTCTATTAATACAACCTAAAA